>LQNS02278125.1:42260768-42271969 GCA_001587735.2 Parhyale hawaiensis | reverse complement strand
CGGAAGTCTGCAATAAGGTCAGCGGGAGGGGTGGAGTAGGGTGGGGGAGCGCGCGAGGGGGGGCGGCGCGGTAACCCGGCGGCGCAAGGGTACGGCTGCAGTCGACCACAAAATGCCCGACTCGCGGCTTTATACACTACTTCTGTCTGTCTGTCACCAAGATAACTCAAAAAGTTATGAACCGATTTGGATGAAATTTACAGGGATTGTTAGGTATGTTAGGAGGAACAGATGGTTAACTTTTGGTGAAGCTATGTCCATCCGTTTGTTTGTTTGTTTGTTTGTCTGCGTCATTTTACTCGATGCCACAACTCAAAAAGTTATGGATGGATTTTGAAAAAATTAACATGAGTAGTTAGGTATATAACAAAGAGTAGATGACCAAATTTTGGCAATGGTCCGTTTGTTCGTTCGTTTGTCACTGTTTTTAATTTTATGCTTGTTAGCACAATAACTCAAAAAATAATAAATGGATCTTTATGAAATTTATAGGAGTTGTTAGTAATGGTAAAAGGCATAAATGATCAAATTATGGTGCAGATCGGTTAGTTCGTTTGTATGTTTGACTCATATTTGTCATAACGTTTGTTAACAGTATAACTCAAAAAGTTATGAACGGATCTTCAAAAATATTGCACAAGCTGTTATTAATATAAAAAGGCACAAATGATTAGATTTTGGAGTTTATGCAAAGAAAATTATAGTTTCAGAGCCAATTTGAATTTTTGCTACCGTTGCCTCACTTGGCGGAGGTATGCGCTCTCAGAGTGCTCTAATTCTACTCTGCAACCGGCTACATGCACGGATATATGTAAATACTATACACGACGTCGTCTGAAGACCGACAGGTCTGGGTGCAAGGACAGCTACTGCGACAACATCCGTAATTGTTCACACAACGAGATCTCTCATAAATAGTCGCACAGACGCCTCTCGGAGAACTGGATACTATACAACACAATAATATACAGATTATAATTATTGGTTGCTTGCTGGCGTGGGTGAATGGTTGCTTGCTGGCGTGGGTGAATGGTTGCTCTGTCCGTCCCGATGTGAAGCATTAGATATATGAAATTATTTTACTCAATGGAAAAATAACCGTTGGTTTGCAAAATAATTTAAATCTAAGCATTATTAAAGAAGTCTGCAGTATACCTGATAAAGTACATAGCATATATTAAATTAATTTTATTTATTTTATTTGCCCACAGTAAAGATTTTTTTTTCTTCTGAACTTCACGATACACAATTGAGCTCAGCGATGGAAAGGGAAAATATTCTTTAGATCCGAAGAAGGAAGAAGAGTTACGAAATGGGGGGTTTCATTACAATTATTACCTAAATTTAAAAGTAGGAGAATTACCCAATTGCCAAACTAACTCTATTTCCGGACCAATTGTTATTATTTGAAACGATTTATACTCTCACTTATCAAATAATGGTGTTTGTTCGGAAATCGAGTTAGTTCGGCAATTGGGTAATTCCCATAATGCCCGATTCTAAAAATCTAGGACAAAAATAAAGTGTTTTAGCTGAAGTATCACGTTTGAATGGGCTACACATATTGTTCTACTAGCTCCCTAGTGGTAATGATAGGATTCTCTGAAGCAAAAACTTCTAACAATTCAAAACAAAACTCTATCACTTTTTTCTTTCAAAGAGACATCCCCACTTCAGAAGAGGAAAAACCATTTCCTGCAAAATCTCCCGTTCACTACATCCTCTCCATATGTGCACAAATAGATTTTGCAGCCGCACTCGCATTAGCACCTCTCTGAACTTCGTAGAATAAAACCTTTTTTTTGCGTGACCTTTAGATAGGACAAACATCAAAGTGACCTTTCTGAAAATAATGGGCACAAGTTAGATTATCTGATAAAAATATATGACTCAATAAACATATTTCAAATTTTCAAGAGAAGGTTAACAATTTTGATAAATTCATTCTGAAACATTTGTTTTACAAATCTGACCATACTTTTGCACCAACCTGATATATTTGCCGTCACTTAATGAAGGCACGGGCCACCTGTGTGACGGTAAATAACATTCAGGTACGCACGAATCTCCTCTGTCCAGTGAAACTGCACCCACCACTAAAAAGCTCCCGGAAGAGACTTGGTAGCTTACCCCAACGCACCCACTCCACCTTCTGCATTTCTAACGCGATGTGAAGGATTATTTTGCGTATTAGTGGGTTAAATGCAACTAGCAACACAACGCATCGTATTACCGGGCTCGAGTACCGACAAAGGCATTGCGTATTTAACGCGTCGTACTGAAGAGTATAGGTGGAGTGCACGGATATTTGAAAACTTGAAAAGCAGAAGTGTGTGCAAAGATTGTTTGAAGAAGTCAGACTGCCAGATGCAAACTTCAAATACACGCAACTAACAGACAAGTAACACGTACTTGCAGATATGCTAAGATTGAAGCTTGGTTTATATAACGAACATGATGGATGTAAATGAATGTACGCACTGCATACTGGGATCAGACCCCAGCTCATGCATGCATGCATGCATGTACTGCTTAACAGGTCGAGGCTACGTAGGTAACTCACATAAGCAACAGATGATACCACATAAAATCAAAGACAGCAACAAAATTATCTGATGGCTCTTTTCACGGTCAATATCGAGACATGTCAGACACTAAGGTTCGTTCGATCTAAGAGTCAAAAATGGAGAACCAACAACAAAGTTTTGGTATCTACGGCGAACGCCAACTGTCCAGAACGGCGCAGTATCTGAGACGCAGTCGGTGCAATGTGTCCAATTCGGCGAACTGCGCAACTTTTCGAACGCAAGCCCCCTGCTGGAAAATTCCGCAACCGGGCGCAACAGCGGGTACCAGAAGAACATTCTAGTACCACCAACACTTTAAAACCCGCACCACCCTCACGCGCGACAACCTATAAAAATAAAAACCCCCACAATAAAAAAGCAGCATCCTACGCAGGATACTCAGAAGCGCAAGATCGCTTGTAAAAACTGAGGTGATCGAGCGTCCGTTGGCAGTGGGAGTAATTCCCCACACTGCCGCAGACTAGTGGGAGTAGACCGCGCTGGGGGTACTACCGGCGCCATTAGGCGGTCCGACAGTTCTCAAGAACCTGTTACACATCTGAATAGTTTGCCAATCAACGGACAAACTCTAGAAGAAAACATTCCCCGACCTCTGGAGTGCTATTACAAGAGTCAACACTATTCACATGAAATGCTCGCTCGCGCCAGTCAGACCGCTCCAAATATAGGAACTTTATTTGGAATATAACTACAAAGTGAATGATAAACTGCATACTTATGATCGCAATAGCAATTTTAGTTACTTCACCTCAGTTAAGAAGACATAAAATACAGCTCATCTCATGTTCGCTGTTCAGTGACCAACGTTCGAGCAAGAAGCAAACCACAAGAAGCTGGCAATGTTTGTCCAACTACACACAAACTGACATCCCCGCCGGGCAAAGTTCTATGTTCGTGTTAAGGCTGGTGCACACTGCACACGATAGTCAAAAAGCTGACGAAATTCACACAAATGCCCAGAAAATTTGGCGCAAAATTTGCCGCTTTATATACAGCAACGAAAGATCCGATGGTCAAATGACCTCGTTGTTAGTGTTACAGGCTCAACAGCTTAAAAATAAATGAATACTCCTTTAACGGTATCCCTTCCGCTCATCATTGCAACATTAATTACAGGCCTGTGATGAAATAACTCAAAAAGAAGCAGCTGTCATGACTACGAGAGCGAACTTAACGACCAAGCTGTTACTGCACTGCGGTTTGTTTACAAAATTTCACGCATGCAAGTTGACCCGAGCATCGCGGTCAACAATGCAGCATGTTCCAGCCCGGAAATTCTGCCCGAATCCGTGGGGGGTGCAGGGTTTCAGACATCGATTTGACGGCCACTGATTACCATCTCTGTGTGCCTCTGCAAAAAGCACTGCAAGGAATAACATTTAGTTTAGATGGAGTTGAATGGATGTGAAAAACTTTCTTTTTCTAAAATTAAAAATCACCAAAATTTTACGCTGATGACAGATGCAAGTTATTTGATAGATTGTAAAGGATATTGATAGTAATTACAGTTGTTTCATCGATTAAAGATTACATTAGTATTTAATTTTTTAACCTTTAGCAATCGTAAATAAAAAGTTCAGAACTTTCAGGACAACACAACTCCGTAAGCACCAACACGAGTAGGCTATACCCGTTCAGAAGCTGCTTACTGTGTACAAATTATCCCAACCACACTGTAAAGATTTTGAAAAAAAAAAAAAAACAATTACTTGTCTCAGGCATTAATACATACTTCTGAGCAGTACCGCGATAACAGAACAAAACGGGTTTCGTTGGATTATTTCCTGCCGTATACCATGACGGAATAGAATAATTGTTTGTTGGGTGGTTGATCTCTCCGTCCTCCACTATACAGTAATATCGATAATTACATGCTGGCAAGTGCAATGCTTTATATGTAAAATTAGTACCATAAGACAATGGCGGCATTACCGTGATTTTTTATCGTCATTTTCGTCTTCACGATAAAAGACACTGAAAATCACTTTCTTATAATATAGTAACGTTATGTTCCATTCTTTTCTGTAGCTTTTGACACTGCTAACGTTATCCATCAATTTGTATTCAATGATTCTTCTGTCGTTCAAGATACCGTTATATAATGCATGTTGAACAAAATTTATATTGAAAGTATTCGTAGCCGGCTAGCCGCCCACTTGTGATCTGGATACAAACAGAAGTCTGAATCTAAGATAAAGTTCTGAAATATATACTTAGTTTCGGCAAATTCGATATATTTTTCATTACCTCCGCCAAGGAGGTTATCTTTTCGTCGTGTTTGTCTGTCTGTCATCAAGATAACTCAAAAAGTTATGAACTGATTTGGACGAAATTTACAGGGATTGTTAGGTATGTTAGGAGGAACAGATGATTAACTTTTGGTGAAGATATGTCCATCCGTTTGTTTGTTTGCCTCATTTTTCTCAATACCATAACTCAAAAAGCTATAGACGGATTTTTATAAAATTTACATGAGTCGTTAGGTATGTAACAAAGAGCAAATGACCAAATTTTGGTAATGATCCGATTGTTCGTTCGTTTGTCACTGTTTTTAATTTTATGCTTTGTTAGCACAATAACTCAGAAAATAATGAATGGGTCTTTATGAAATTTATAGGGGTTGTTGGTAATATTAAAACACATAAATGATTACATTTTGGTGTAGATCGGTTGGTTAGTTTGTATGTTTGACTCATGTTTGTCATAACGTTTGTTAGCAGTTTAACTCAAACAGTTATGAACGGATCTTCAAGAAAATTGCACAAGCTGTTATTACTATCAAAAGACACAAACGATTACATTATGGAGTTTATACAAAGAAAATTATGGTTTCAGAACCAATTTGAATTTTCTGATACCGTTGCCCAGCTTGGCGGAGGTATGCGCTCTCAGATTGCTCTAGTTTCCGTAATGTTTTAAACTTGAACGACTCGAAGGACTGCTTGGTCAGTCACGTGTTTGCCACATTTTACTCAGCTTGTACCACCTATTGTACAAGGGTTATGTTTTCTGTCGTATTTTGTCATATATTCCGATCAGAATTATGAACTCATAGCTAGTTCACAACATATATTGATGACATATGCATAAAAAAAGAGAATGTCATAAAATTATTTCGTAAATGTGATATAATATAGAATTTGGGAAAAGCCAGCGCTCGCTTGAGTCAGTGAGGTGCACTGAAAAGCAGCGCTGTGGTTGGTCGAGGACTCAAGGACAGTGAATGTTTGGCAACCGCGACGAGAGGTTAGTCGAGTACAGCTTGACCGCATCGTTTGGTACGCAGTCCTGCAGGTTGCATGTTTTATAAAATATTGGCATAATCGTAATAAACGATCAGTTTTTGTCTGAATAATGTGAATAATTTACTTGTATAGTACCATTTCTGTAACAATTATTACATTTCAGGAGTTATTAAACGCTCAACTCAGTTTGTAACTCTCATGGAACAACCTAGAAACCTGGAGCAGTTCTGAATAGCATTAGTGACACAAACATATTTATTTCTACGAAATTGGGCGTTTATTGGCGACAGTAGAGTAATTATCATCGCGGTACATAATTGCATACAGGACAAGATTGCTTTGTCGAAGTGAAGTTATACACGATCAACTTTTTTTTTTTTTGAGCAATTAGATTATATCTTCAGGGAAACGCATTGTTCAGAGCAGAAACGCACAGCACCACACACAAATGCAACAAGATGTACGATGGAAAATTCTTCGTCGTTATTTTTGACGGTTCTATACGCTCTCCAGCTGATATACTTTGACTCTTACGGTTAGAGTGAAGCTATGGTGAATTCTTTGGGAAGACTAAATATACCGGTATAGCTACTTGAAGCATTCCACAACGCAACTAGACAGCTGAGGTTGCCCTAGGAGGGGTTATCCATTCCTTTCATCTTTTAGTACTTTTCTAATAGTTGTTGCAGTCAGACAAGATTTTTTTTTGTAGTAGGCCTAGTCTAGGTTGGTAGGAGCGGCGCTAAACTTTCAACATTTTTGTAATTTAATCAGGCATTGTGCAATGCAACCTTCGTAGTACAACTAAAACCATATAATGACAGCAACAATGAATGGGCGTCCAAGCAAATAATGCCATCCAGTCCTATACCGTATAATATGATGGCCAGACATACGAGTTGTATTCATATCACCCAAATCTTAATAACCGCAAGCCACAGATATAGAAACGGACGATCCACTTGAAGTTTATTTATTCACCGCATTTTGCAAGTGATAATAGCTGACCTATGGACAAGCATCTGTGAATGACCCCGTGGTGCGGACACCGGCCATGAATCTACCAGTACATATGGACGTTCAGCTGCACTACATTTGTAGCTATAATCCTACTGCACTTGGTGTTTTACACAAGGCCGGGGCTCACAGACGTAACGAACGATGCAATGTAATTCTTGCGCAAGACATGTTGCCTGTGACCGACAGCAATGAACGCTGAGTCGCACGATTTGGGTTGCGTCGGTGGGGACAGTAAATTGCTGTACACGACGTTGCAGTCTTTCGTGTAACCAAATTTGTTGGGTCGCATGTCGCTTGCTGCATTGGTGCGGGCGGAGGCTCAAGGTGCTTGAATCATCACTAAAAAAACAAGATTTAATTCGCATTTATTGAATTTCATTTGCAAACTTCCAGTATCTAGAAACAGCGCCGATTATTTCACCTTATGCTATGTTATACATGCAGTGGTTACGGTCATTCGGAACAGAGAAACAAGGTGAACGCTGTCGATGGTTGTAAGGTCATTTCGCCACCAATTTTCTTTACCGCAAGGTGGCGTTCTGGTAAATGGATACCTAGAAAACTCGCTCAATAGATACAGTAGTCATAGCTATAACGGTTGCATCTAACGTGATACCTATTCTTTAATTTCTCGCAGATAAATGAGCATCAATATGATGTGAATTAGAGCTTTTCAATAATTCAAATGCATTTCACATCTTTAATGCTAATTCTAACGCTGCTACAACTGCTAGAACATTAAAACAATTGACAGCGTAGCATACATCACGCACTCATGCGTACAACATCAAGGACAATTTCAAAAGCTTTGGGAATCACTATTTTTCAAGGTATTTTTTTTGCCCTGACTGTATATCGGACTTTAAAGATCAGTTTGAGCAGAAGTTAGACAATTTATTGCAGTCTAAAAATGACAATGTGGTCATTCCTCGGCTTCATATGTTGCAGCTGGGCTCTTTTCCGGAGTGCTGGCGTGTTGCCCATGTGACGCCTGTTCCAAAGAGCTCGGTTTCATCCCGACCTCTGATTATAGACCCATCTCGATCACACCTGTTTTGTCGAAAGTTTATGAGAGGTTGGTTGCGTCGAGACTGGGTTGTTTTCTTGAAAAGCAGGGTGTCCTTCCCCCAACGCAGTATGGTTTTCGTAAAGGCTTGGGAACTTGTGATGCTCTGCTTTACATTTCTCATGTGTTGCAGCTGGCTCTTGATGGGGGTCATGAGGCAAGGTTGGTACAGCTTGAATTCAGTGCTGCTTTTGATCGAGTGAATCACCTTGGGCTGCTCCATAAGCTGAGATTAATGGGTATTGGTGGTTCAGTTCTCGCGGTAATTGGTCAATTTTTATCTGACAGGCGTCAATGTATAGTTTTTGATGGGAAGAGGAGAGTGAGTTTTTGGATTTGGTTTCTGGTGTCCCATAGGGTAGTGTGCTGGGCCCTTTGTTGTTCATTGTACATACGGCGAATTTGTTTCATCTTGTAATTAATTTACTTGTTGGTTACGCTGATGATGTTACTTTGCATGATTTGGAAATGATTGATTCCTGGTGTTCTAGGTGGGAGATGAGGCTAAATGCGGGCAAGCCGAAGACCATGTTCGTGTCCAGGTCGCGTACAGTGGGACCTCTTTTTCCTGCACTCATACTGGATGGTGCATCACTTTCTGTGGTTGATGACTTGGTATTCTTGGGTGTCAATTTTGATCCAAAGTCGACGTTTGAGCCCCACATTCGTTCGGTTGCCTCACGTGCATCGCAGAAACTTGGTCTTATGAGGCGTGCTTGGAGGGTGTTTGGCTCCGTAGAATTGACCCGTCGCTGCTTTAATTGCTTTGTCCTCCCTCTTCTGGAGTACTACTCTGTAGTCTGGGGTTCTGCTGCCGATTGCTATCTGTGTTTGCTTTACAAAGTGGTTCGTCGATATGCGTTCATGCTGGGTGGTGTTGTGCCTTGTGATCTGGCGCATCGTCGCAGAGTTGGAGGGGTCTCTTTTTTGTATAAAATCTATAACTGCCCCAGTCATCCACTGTCTAAGTTTCTTCCGGATCCATTTGTTCGGGTGAGGTATACTCGGCGTACTGATGCTCTTCATGAGTTTGCCTTGGAACCGTTGCGATGCCGTACGAGCCATGTTACCGTTCGCTTTTCCCATCCTGTGTGGATTTTAGGAATGGTCTTGATGGCTCAGTCATTGCTGGTGCGGGTATTGGCAGCTTTAAACGATCTGTAACACAGAGCTATTCTGTGATGTTGGATTTTTTTCATTCTTTAATTTTCTTCACCCGCTGGGCTGGTTGCGTGGGGGTTTGTTAACCTCATGGAGTTTCTCCGTTCCCACGTCGCCAGTCTGGTGTGATTTAATAATAATAATAATAAAGAGAAACGTGCACAGTGGATAGCTCAGATGCTTAAAATTGAAGAGGAAGGGCCAAAAACCAGCGATGACTATAAGATGAAAAAATGATTCGAAATTCTTAGAGTTGGTGGCGATAACAGACTTATTCGGAAGCGTAAAGGATTGGAAACTGAATTCAAGTTTATTGTGTGCTTTGAGGAAGTTCATCAGGCCATTTTGGTCGCGCATTCAGCTGTGGGTCATAGCGGTAAAGCGAGAACTTTCAACGGACAAAAGAAGAGGGCTAATTTGACTATGCAGTGCCACCCACAAAGCCAAGGTGTAGTTGAAAGATTGAATGGAGTCATTTAAAGACAAATTAAAAATTTGGATGCACGAAAACAAGTCCAGTAGGTGGAGTATTGGGGTCCACTTTGTCCAGTGGCAAATAAATATTTCTCAACATCAAACCATAAAAACAAGTTCGTTTAAAGTCATGTTCGGGACGGAACCCAAGGTAGACCTAGTATTCACAGTAATTCCAGCTAATATGCTCGGCAATATAAGTACTGAAGATTTAGACACCATCCTCCAAAATAAAGCTGATAATGAAGAGAAACAAAAAGAAAAAGAGGAACAGGAAGGGGAAGCGGGAAAAGATGGAGAAGATTCACCGCAATTCACTGAAGCTCGGCAACTGGCTGCAGCCGGTGAAGAAAAAACCGCACTTAGGATGACAAGGAGAGCAAAACAGCTCTTCGGTGCCCTAGAAGTGGGTGACATCGCGACACTGAAAGTTCCCCAGTTTGATCGTGGGCCGACTGACAGCAGAAACGTCCTGGTAGTGGTACTGCAGAGACCCGATGATCTGTACCATGTAGGCTGCAGAGAAGGACGCATAACCACCAGGTACACGGCAGCTGACGTGGACCCTGTTAAGGAGAAGCTCATCACCGCGACGTTGAACTTGCATGGAGGAGCGCAGTCACCAGAGACACAGGAGGCCAAGCATATGTGAAGTGCGGCTGCAAAACAAATTGCACAACTTCCAGATGCTCCTTCACAAAGAAGCAGTTAAAATGTATCTGTCCTAGCCATCCTGGTCGTTCTTGTAGCAATAGTTAAGTGTTATAGTAGTCACAATCACTGTTTGTTTGAACAATAAATAATAATTCTCTTTGATTCTTGTTTCATCCTGCCTATTCTTTACAATGCACTTACATGCACTCTGCTGATTAATACACACGAGGGTAGTCCTAATACTCAATAACAAGGGATAGATTTAATTAGCAAGGCTCTCATTACAGTAGTTGTTCAAAATATCTACCGAGAACATTTATACAAGCACGACACCTTCGTCGAAGGGCGTTGCGTACGTTGACAAAGATTCCATGGATTTAAGCGATATTTCCAGGAGCAACTAAAATTCGGGCGACAAGGTCTTCTTCCGACTCGACAGGTGTGTCATAAATAAGACTTTTCATTTGCCCCCACAAGAAAAAAATCTAGCGGAGACAAATCAGGTGATCTTGGTGGCCAGGGCACAGCACCATTACGACCAATCCATCGACTTGGAAATTGAAGGTGACTAGTAAGTTTTTAGACGCTAAAAAATAAGAAAACATGGATAAGCATTCAATCCTGTTTAAGGGGATCGTTTACAAATTTTGGAATTTTCTTTATTAGTGGTCCGATCTTGCTGAAATTTTCACATAATATGTAAAATAACAAAAAAGCACTTTTTATTCGTGTAACTTTTTCCATTTAGGCCTTAGTTTTTTATATATATATGTATATATATAATATATATTTTTTAAAAGAATAGAACTGCCTCAATTTTTATGCTAGAATAAAAACAAAGACAGTTTTGGAATCCTTGAAAGATTCCCTACAATTACGTTTTGAAATTTTTGTTTTCTTTTTCGTTTTCTATTGACGTGAGATTTTAGATGGGTGACTGAAATAGTTCAGTCAACCATCTAAAATCTCACGTCAATAGAAAACGAAAAAGAA
>LQNS02278125.1:42233163-42260023 GCA_001587735.2 Parhyale hawaiensis | reverse complement strand
CCCCATTTTGGGGGGGTTCTAGTGCCGCTAGCCCCCTAAAAATTTAGGACGTAATGCCCCCATACCTGAAGACACTTTTTGAACAAAAAACAGAAAATTTATAATTTTGACCATTTTCGCCTAAACGATCCCCTTAAATTTGTTACTTCTTATTCTCCCAATTGCCCTTGTTCCTGTCAGCTGCGAATTCACCGTCGTTCTGTTGTAGCGTAGTTTTAAAACTTCCTAAGCCCGATATTTAAAAAATAAGCGTTTTTCGAATTCTATCTTATTGATGAAAAAGTGTAGATTGATTTTTCTACTAGTAACCGAAGTTTGTACCAAGAATATTGCAACACCCTGTATATACACCTCAATGTGTTTTGCCCCTAATTCAAGCTGTCAAGGTGTTCAACGTTTTCAAGGTTCGCTTTACACCCTGTAATATATGCATCCCTGGTGTGCAACTAACAAACTCCTAACATAGTTTTGTGGGGTAGACAGGCTAAGAAAATATAATACGTGCAAGAGCAAACTATGCAGATGAAACTGTTATAGAAATTATAAAACGGTACCTAACACCCTGAGATAAAAGTTCATTAAATATAGATTGAAGCATAAAGCACATTAAAATTAAATGGCGAATAATACGGGTGTTTGATCTAAAATTAGAAATGTGCGGTTTGCAGCCATGTACAGTTAATCTAAAATCTTGAACAATAAACTCGGAAAACGCTAAAATTTGAAAGTGGTTATAAGAGAGAATAGATAAATGGTGTTTTCACGGTGCTGTCTGGGGTAAGGGTGAAATAAAACTGTAAATGGGAGGGTCTGAAAGTCTGCTATATTGGTGACAAAATCAAATTTTTGACTACTACCGGTATACAAGCTATACGGCAGTTGCCGCACGTGTATTCATAGACAACACTCGACAGCAGCTCCGAAGGCAGTAGGTCTTTGTACTAAATGACCGTATTTGGTAGTCATTCCTATATATATAAGAAATGCAAAATCAACATGCAGGTAAAATTGTACCAACATGTTCTTTAAATCTTTTGTCATCTCTGCAGATGCTAGTCCTATATATGGTATAGACAATGTAGTTTTCGACAGTAGCATTAAAGAGTGTTGTTCATAACGTGCTGGAGTTCCCCCGGTAGCGACACACATTACAGACGTACAAGATCACCCTGCTTGACCCAACACACTTGCATAGGCAATTTGCTACCCAAATGAGTAGCAGCATTTGAATATCACCTGCCATAGCCTATAACTTACCTAACCTGACCTACATGCAACTGTGTCAGGGTCAGGGACGCGCTAAGGTCGGTAACGCGAGTTCCGTTCGCAATTCCAACTGGAAAGTACCGGTATAGCTTCCTGTCTGTTCCAAGCGTCTTTAGAACACTTATGAAGAGTTCCAAATCGCTTTCATCGCAGAACCTATTACCTGTCTAGAGCTCAGTGACTAATGTGCCGGAAAACGCACTGTAGGGTAGACAATAACCAAACAGTACGTTTCATTAGAAAGCAATATCCGGTATTCAAAGCCTCAAATCGAAGTTAAAAACAGTCCAAAAAAAGAAGAAGAAAAAAGAAATATCGAGGTCACTCTAGATGAAGTCAGCATTTTCGTACGAAATTTTTACTGCTCCATCACTCAATTTTTTTGCAATAGCAGACAAGTGGTGCATATTTACAGCAAGACGACCGCCAAGGCGAGTGGCTATATGGCATTTGAGACACAGCGCAGCCAGGGATCCCGCGCGTTTGAGCTTCTGCAACTTTTGTAATTCTCCCTTCTCTAACCACACTAACGCTTTCGCTAATGAATTAATCCGCCTGGCTCGTAGCTAATACCTAGCGCTCTTTAAAAGGTTATATAAAGGCCACGCTGTGAGAGGAACGGTTAATACTGTACATACATCAAATCCAAAAACGGCAAGCGTTCTTTAAAAATCGCTTCAACAACGCTATTTCTATTAACAATTTAATTACAATTCGGAAAATCTAGGGCTAAGCCTCCATAGCACTGCAAGGAGTTTCTGAAAAAAGAACACGTCCATAAAAAAACTGAGTATTTTTGTGAACGAGGCACCACAATACAAAAGCTAGAAGTTCGATACACAAGACGACAAAAAAAGACTATAGCACTCTTGAGAGCTCATACCTCAGCCAAACAATGCAATGTTACCGAAAAAAAAACATTAGCCCTGAAACCGCAATTTTCTCTTCATCATCGCCAAGATTTGTTAATTTGTGCCTCTTGATATTACTAAGAGTTTTTTGCAATTTTCTCATAGATTTGCCAGTAACTTTTTGAGTTATATTCTAACAAACACGAAGATAAATATATAGTCTTACACGGACCAACTCATCATTACCAAAATTTGGTCATTTGTGTCTTTTAATATTTCTAACAATTCCTGCAAATTTCATAAATATCCGTTCATAACTTTTCGGGACATAAAATCAACATATAGACGGACAAACCGAAAAACAGAACATCGCAAAAATTGGGTCATTTGCTCTGCGTAACATTCCTTACATTTCGTGTAAATTTCCTAAAAATCTGCCCATAATTTACAGTTACATCACCAATAGAAATATATATTATATCAACATCAGTTAGGGACCTTATGAGGATTTTAAAACGACGCCTGGGCTACCTATAGCCAGCCTCGTGAAACGCACATAGTAAGGGTAGTTTGGGTACAGAAACGAGGGATCCAAGCACGAGGGTTTCCCACGCAGTATTAACGCGAATGGGAACAGTAAGTCGGAAAAGACGAAGAACAGAATAAAGCATCCTTCAACAAGAATATGGAAATAGAAGAAGGCACAGTGGGCACGCAAGACAAAGACATCGAAGGTCGTAGCTACGGTTAAGGCAACCTACGGATCCCCCCGGCCGTGGTGGCGCTGCCCCCCGTAACATACAGTACAATTGGGAACCAACCCAAGGCGTCTTTCAAAGGCCACTCTGCGGAAGGTTCTGAACGATTCATCCGTTTATTTGACCAGCATTTGGCGTGGTTCTGGTAGCGATCAGGTGCAGCTGCACCGTGATCACGGCCGCGCCAATTCGAATTCGCCCCCCCTCTCCCCGGCCGCACTACCGTCGTTCACGACATCTTTGCGTTCACGTAGGCTTTCTTGCGCGCGCCACCACTAAAATAAATACTACCTAACCTAACCTCCTTACTTAACTTTCTAACCTAACCTAACCTTACCTGACCTGACCTAACCTAACCCAACCTAACCTAACCTTTCTAACCTTACCTAAAACCTAACCTAACTTAATCAGCGATACAGCGAGCAGCGCGGCGCGCCAACTTGAACGCCGCTCACACGCACACGATCTGCGTACACAAACACGCACACAAGGTGTCGTGATCGACGGTAGCGCCCCCCGGCCAGTGGAGAGCAAAGCGTGATCAAAAAGCAATTCAAGATTTTGGACAAGCAGAAATTTAATTCTAAATACAATTTCGTGATATATCCTTATGTTTAACCACAAACTGCATAAAATGATTTGTTACCGTATGTACTGAACTTCACGAGTGTCTCCTTCGGTTTAAGCCTGTTCACTGTCCAACAAAGCGCTCGACACCGCTGGCTCACCAATGCAGTGACTTCAAAATAATTAAAATACCCAATAGGGGTAAAGCTGTTACAATGGCAGGGATGCGTGTGCTAAGATAACAGTTATAGCCGACTGAAGCCGTTATGAATTTAAGCCAGTTGTGAATTTTTTTCACTTTTCTTCAAAAAAATTTCGCAGAAAACCATTATAGTACAACTATTCAAAAAATATTTTTCAATAAAAAGACTGATTCAAATTTCGTAAATTTCCCATTTACCTACAAAAAGGACAGTCTAGCAACTTGATATGTATGCAAAGCACACATTATTGAAAATACTTTAGTATCGTATCAGTACACATTCAATATACAGGATGTATATGCACTCTGACCACCAACCAGCAATGGCCTCCAGCACACACACATTGCCAGATATTGATAATGCAATTATGACAAAAATGTTTAATAATGCTAAAATTTGTGAAGTCCCTAGTAAAATACAGCTTACGTAGGTACTAATGAATGAAAGAAGATATATAAAGGCAGGAATGCTAAATTAAATTGATTATCAGAAAAAAATTATTTACCATCAATCGTAATGCCTGCAAACATGACCAGTCCATACCCAAATGATGGCTAAGTCAGTGATATATATATATATGTAAGTTTGTAACGTCTTTCAAAGTGCTATAGCCGTTGTAAAATAAAACAGCTTCTCCCCATTCCAGTGCACGGGCTGCAGAAACTGCATGCTGTCAATTTGCGAAAACGAAGCTAGCAAACTGCGCATTGACTATAATACTGTTCAACTGCCTGCATGTACATTAAACCTAGCTGTAACCTCTTCATGAGAATAAGTAAGTGAGGAAATTAGCGCGACAACACAACAAAAATGAAGAACAGAAGCAGCAAAGCTCAAATTCGGGAACAAAATGACCACGGAAACAAAGATGTATCGAAGGCCTATTAGCTACGACCATAGACCGCAACAGTACTTGACTCTTAGGTCTGACGCTGGCGGCCAAAAGTAGGCAACGGAAAAATGGGATTTTCTCAAGAGCTATTCTTTACCCCCTATCTAATACTGAAGAAAAAATTCCAAGGTACCCAAAATTTTTTTTGCGGAGAAGGTATCGTGGATACGGCGGAGATGCACTAGGGCGCTTGCCTGCATGACCGTGTCTGGACATGTTCGTAATAGCTCTTGAGAAAATCCCATTTTTCTCATTTTGGCCGCCAGCGCGCGTCAGAGGCCACTTGGACCTAAGAGTCAAGTACTGTTGCGGTCTACGCTATGACTATAAGGTGTCATGTGACTGTGTCTTGTAGCGCCCCCTCATAATATAGAGGAGACAAAATATAGATAATTCACAGAGTCAGTACGTCGATCATACAAGCACATATACGATGAAACGATTTACTGCATAGCAGACGGACAGCCGTCAAACATGTATTTCAATACGAATGCCGCAAATTTTGGTCTGCTTCCACTGTGAACAATACGTCCGCATATGTCGCGAAAAATTACGAATTGCTCTTAATGCTCAAGTCCGTGAGTCACATAAGGCCAAGTTCCCAGTAGAGCACAAGTCACATGTGATATGCCAACTGAAGAGAGAATCGAACCCTGTGGACCATCTCCAGCGGCTATGCCCCTGAAAGGAAGTATTTGCGTCAGTTGCAAAGTTTCCCATACGCGTTCCCATGATATTTAGGTAATAATTAATAAAGCTTTACTTAAATGCTCAAACGGTGTTTTCTATTTAAATAACACAGAACAATACAACTTAGCAATGGAAATTACGGACACCTTAGAGATCCAAGTTCTACTGCGAAAAGAATTACTGTGCCCATAACGCGACCTATATTTGCACAATTTGGCAAATGGAGCCAAGTAAGTCATAGGAGTATGCCTTCAATTTGATCAGGTTAGCAGAGTACCTTACAGTATAGCATCGATGGAAGCAACGAGCTTCTAACGGGAACAGCAAGTCAACAAGAAGAGGACCATCACAACAGCGCATCATCCGTAGGAGGGCAAACGTTCTCCAAATCAAAATCAGAGGCACTGGGCAATAGAACGGTTTGCAACGAACGAAGATTAGATAAAGTCTACAAGGAGGGGCAGCAAGGAGTAGAACTGTGCTTTGCGAAGTACCGGCGGGGAAGTATACCGTGGTTATTATTATTATTAAAGCACACCAGACTGGCGACGTGGGAACGGAGAAACTCCATGAGGTTAACAAACCCCCACGCAACCAGCCCAGAGGGTGAAGAAAACAAAAGAATGATAAAAAATGAGAAGATCCGAGATCACAGAATAGCGCTGTGTACAGATCGTTTAAAGCTGCCAATAAACGCACCAGCAAAGACAGAGCCTTCAAGACCATTCCAAACATCCCCACACGATGGAAAAACGAACGGGAATATACTGGCCCGTACGGCATCGTAACGGTTCCATGGCAAACTCATGAAGAGCACCAGTACGCCGATTATACGTCACCCGAACAAATGGATCCGGAAGAAACTCAAGACAGTGGATGACTGGGACAGTTATAGATTTTATAGAAAAATACAGACCCCACCAACTCTGCGATGGCAATCAAGCAAACACAGATGGCAATCGGCAGCAGAACCCCAGACTACAGAGCAGTACTCCAGAAGAGGGAGGACAAAGCAATTAAAGCAGCGACGTGTCAATTCTACCGAGCCAAACACTCTCTAAGCACGCCTCATAAGACCAATTTTATTTTCTGCGATGCACGTGAGGCAACCGAGCGAATGTGGGGCTCAAACGTCAACTTTGGATCAAAATTGACACCCAAGATTACCAGGTCATCAACCACAGGAAGTAATACACCATCCAGCATGAGTGCAGGAAAAGAAGGCCCCACCGTACGCGACCTGGACACGAGCATGGTCTAGTCTTGCCCGCATTTAGCCTAATCCCCCACCTAGAACACCAGGAATCAATCATTTCCAAATCGCCTATCGCAATTACCGAGATGTCTATAGACAACATGCTTCTACCAGTGCCTGAGACAGTGTCGTGTAAGGTGCGGTATATTCGATTCGCCCATTTTGTGCGAGACATTTCAATGTAGGTAATTAGCAGTGCTGCTGAGTCGAATAAACAAAGCCCGACTGAGAGTGCTGCATGGGTTTAGCCAGTCACTGACTCCAACTCTTGGCCCTTAAAAATGAAGGACTTCTCAACACAGACTCGGCAGATTAGCTGAAACTTGTCAGGAGTCCAATTTAAAGCGCTGGACTGGCTCCGTTAAGATCGAGTTGCATGCGTTTCTAGCAAACTGATTACGCTGAGATGACAGAAAACTCAATTCTGCTCCTGCCGTCTCAAGCGTAACTGATTGGCGCTTAATGCCTAACACTCTGTTGATATGGGCGAAACGCTTAAGAACAACAAGCTAAGGCTAATCGGCTACGATTTTCTCCCTACAATATCATCCTCAAGCGGAGTTCAACCGCCTTTTTCTGACTGCAGTGTGCGGTTATTTTCACGGTAATCGAAAACTCGTCAAGCCTCACTGGTCTCCTCTCGGACGGTGTAGCGTCAAACATTTCGGCTATGGTGAGAGAAGGGCTCACGGGTGTGCCTTCCTAAACACCACCAATAAGCAGTACTGTCCCGAAGACAGCTCTATAGCTACCACACGCAAGTACACATAGAACGGCTGCAGCCCAACAGACGGCAATTATCCGCAACCGACAACAGCGCAGCACATACATAACACGCTCTCATGACGCAGTTAGCACGTGGCAATGTTTGATCAACACGCGGGGCCCAAACGGCGGCACAGGAAGAGAGTGAGGCACACAACTCGGGGCTCGTCCCTACAGCCGTCACTCAGACGCGACTCGCCTGCAGTCTCAACTGTCAGGTAACTTGGACAGTTCCTGTGCTTTTGTCTTCGAAAATTCACTAGAAATACCGCAGAACTACCATGGTTGCTGATATTATAGTGAAGCATAGTGGAACTCGTAGTTACAGGCATGGTTTGGAAAGTCATTTCTGGGGTCCCAAGGAGTCGGAATCGAAAAGGGACAGGACCCAAGAATCGGAGTCGGACTTGATCCATGCGATTTCCCAATTGCAGGCACACACATGAGCATGTAAGATCGATGGACTGGGCCGTCGTCGTACAGACCATGCGTACAAAACCACACCTGCTGTCATTACAGCAGTACTCTTAAATGGAAAGGTATTGATAGATACAATTGTTGATGCATTATACACTGTATCTTATGACGGCGCTGGTAGGCCTTAACCCTTCACTGCAAGAATTAATCTTGCGTTTTCCATAAGAATAACGCTTTTCGGCATCATATATGATAAATAATGCTGGAGTAAGAGGGTAAATCCAATACTTCTTCAGTGAAATGAATACAATCGAGACGAATGACATCTCATGCTGTGAATATACAGTCTTGCGTGACGTCACAGGCAATTGAGCTCACGCTAGTTCTTCACCAGAAGAAGGTTAGCGCTTGTGCGTGGCTGTAATGTCAAACTTTGCTGGGTTTTGGTCACCTGAGTACAACTCAAACTTACACATGCAGTTCTTTATTCTATTTACGTCGAAGAAGCTCCTTCACGGCAGCAATAAGAGGCATAGGCCAAGTTTAGGGAAGTAAATGAACTGCAGTTAGATAAAGAAGTCACGACGCTAAAGCAACAATTGACAAACAATTTGAATTGTTCATCTGGAGGTCAAGCACAGCATAAAGTAGTTTCACGCCCTAACTGCCAACAGTTCAGTAAATTCGAACAACCCAGGATCAATCACAAAACGCCGGTCCTGGCGCTTTGTTGTTTGGTAAAGCCTATAGGTACCGGTATATGGCTAAGAGCCACTCGATCACATGCCACTACAACTGTTACCAAGGTATGACAGCAGGCGACATAATATAGGGCATGAGCAGCAGGAGGTCGCGGCGGGTCAGTCAACGCAGCGTCTGTGCTGACGCAAGGTAAACACAGCGACCTGTGGAGCTTCTTATCCTCTCCCATGTCTGGTCAGGTAACCAAGAAAGTTCACAATTTATACTGTGAACGGTGTACCAAAATTATTATTATTATTATCGTACAAATGCCCAGTGTAACCAAACAACAGCAAACTAGAAGTACTTTCTGTGTTACGTGACAATTTCGAAGCGATGTTTTCATTAATTAAAGTGCTAGTCCTGCTGCAGCTCATTTGGAGGTATGACCTTACCTAAATCGGCCTAAAGAAACCATAACGAATTAAATCATAGCAGTCAAGACTTCGTGAACCCAATAAGGACCACCTGAAATGTCGGGGTCTCGCAGAAATAGCGTATTTGAAACGTCCTTTCGGAAGGACAGTCGGCCTTATTGAGTTAAATGTTATGAAAACTTGTAAAACGACAGCAAAAAGCAGGGGAAAAAGTAGAAGATGGTATCTATTTAGGCGCTAGTTAGCTTGGCATATTTTAATGTTGATATTTTACCTTGAAATCTAATGCTAGGAAAAATAAAACCAAATCAGGTACTTTAATGAAAAAAAAATCGATGCAACAGTTACATTCAATTTTTGTTGTTAGAGATGTTCCTGAGTTTTTCAAGCATTTAACTCCATCATAAGCTTGGGGACTGAGCTAGTATCCTTTCCACAAGTTCTTTTCCAGCGCTTTTCGGTGGGATTTACATATTTGGAATAAAATTCAATAAAAATGACCCATATTGGCAATTAAATAGTATTACTAATTGTTGGTAAACAATTTTTGTATAAATGTCCTTTCCGTAAATCATTAATACCGCCATAGGCTATAAATCATACAATCGAAACCTTCAACAATCATAGTTACCAGATATGGCAGCAAAAACTGACAGCAGTGACATCATATTGAGATGAGGTTACGCTGCGAAGCTTCACTCATCATGCAGTGCCAAGCATTCCTTCCTTTCGAAGTTCATTAGGTCGCACAAGCTCCTGCCGACGCTACAAGCCTGATAACCTTTTCCCCACACAAACGAGTCTTCACGCTCTCACCCAATTGCTCCACAATCAGTCGTCGACGAGCATAATTGCATACAACTTAATCCTTCATAGCGCAATGTTGCTCGCGAGGAGCAAGCCGAACAATGCTGTGTTTACGAAACATTCTTTCCGTTTGGTATCATATTGGGTTAACTACAGAAGATTAGGTTATAGATTATTGAGTAGTTTAATTAAGCCTCCGTTTCCACAAGTGAGGCGATTTAAAAGAAGAAGAAGGAAGGGATTATTATTATATTCTCAGTTTCACCACCGCACGGAAAAAAGGAGGGATATACAGGGGTGTGTCGTAATCAGCATTTCTGCATGGGTTACCTACCGGTGCTACGCCGGTGACCTATCCAGTCGCAACTCGTGTCGCAATCATAGCTCTAACGACGACTGCGACACGGGTTACGGTGATGCAGGTCACACAGCACAAAGGTCTGTTTTGAATAAAAGGAATACCAAATTCATTCAAACACGCAACAAATAAACTCCTTAGACCAGAACAAGTAAATCGGATCAGTTACTTGCGACTTATATTAACAAAATTTCAATTAAAACGGAACTTCAATATCGTTGAGCTTACTCCGCTCGTCACTAGATGGCGCTCTCACAACGACTTCTCGGGTTGCGATAACTATGGCTGAACTACGTAACAGGTTATCTCATCGCCTGACCATTTTGAGACGGTTCCGCGCATCTCGTCGTGTGACGTCAGGTGGAGCGAACGCTCGCTAAAACTTCAATGTTGCTGGAGCATCGACAGTATAGATTTCTAATTCATGTTAACGGTTTTTTTTTCGTTATAATGGGAACATGGGGATAACACACCCCAGTATGCCGATAGAAACGAGGAAGCCATGCACGAAGGTTTCCCACACGGTCAAGGCGCAAGGGAACATCATATCGGGAAGAACAGCTGAAAGTAACGTCAGTAGGAGTATGAAATGGGAAGGAAGCAAAGTGAGCACGAAAGACATGTCCCGAAAGCCTAGCTATTGCTGAAAGTAACCTACAGGGTCCCCCTGGGCCCGCTGCTCCCCATAAGAGCTTGGGCGGGCCTAAACTATCCTAACCCTATGCCTTGTGGCTCGTCCCATACCCCTTGAATGGGGTTAATAAAAAAAACTAGAGCAGTCTGAGAGTGCATACCTCCGCCAAGCAAGGCAGCGGTAACGAGAAATTCAAATCGGCTCTGAAACCATGATTTTTTGTATCAACACCAAAATCTTATCACTAGTGCCATTTGATAGTATTAAACGTGTCTGTAATTTTCTTGAAGATCCGTTTATAGTTTTTTGAATCAAGTTGCTAACAAACATTTTACCTAATCTAAGTCAAACTCACAAACGGACAAATAGATCATCACCAAAATTTAATCAATTATGTCTTTTAACATCACTAACAATTTCTGAAAATTTCATAAAGATACATCCACAATTTTTTGAGTTAGTGCGCTAACGAACATAAAATGAAACACAGTGACAAACACACGAACGAACAAACACGTCACAAAAATTTGATCATTTACTCTCTGTAATAATTCAAACAACTCATGTAAATTTCATGAAAATCCGTCCATTACTTTTAAAGTTATGGCACTAGCAACAAATAGGCAGACAAACAAACGGATTGTACGCATGGTTAATCATCTGTTCTTCCTTCCTAACGACCCTACTACCCATGCAAGTTTCGTCAAAATCCGTCCATAAGTTTTTGAGTTATCTTGTTGACAGAGACAAAATAACAGACAAACCCGACGAAAACATAACCTCCTTGGCGAAGGTAAATATCATAAAATTCGTGAGAAAGTAAAAAGCTACCCCAACTAATTGTAGGCAAGTGGTTATCATCAAAATTAGCCAATTTCAGCCTTAACTAAACTTTCGAGCATTTGCCAAAAGCTGAGCGTAGGCGATACACACATATATATACTGTATATACATATATATATATATATATATATATATATATATATATATATATATATATATATATATATATATATATATATATATATAAAAGTGTACTCGGGAAAAGCTTCGAGCACAAGGTCTTAGTAGCTTTCAAGACTAAATAGACCTTACAGATTTAAGGGGATATTCCTTTTTCTCGATAGCGCGTGCCATCCTACAGAAGAGAGAGGCGAAGCAGCGATGGACGGAGAACTTCAAAGTCTTCCTTCCTATAAGTGATACGCGGCCGCGCACATCAACTAACTGTCAACTCCGTTTGAGCTGGCGGATTTGAAGCCTTATTTTAGGATTACGGACATAGTGCTATGCTAAGGATACGGAGAGGGAAACAGCGCCTGCAGGGAATCGTACAATGAACAACACCAGTAACATTGTGGCTAAGAATAGCTGCAGCTCGTATGGCAGAGGTCAAAAAAGCGAAGGAGCGAAGGCTGGGGTATGTTACGACGACCAGGGACTCTACACGAGATGAACGGGAAGCTCCCGTGTACCTCAGAGCTATATTCAGCAGGATGTCACTAGCTCAACCACCGCAGTGCAGAGTTATCAGTAGGCGGTACTAACTATAGTCTCTACTGGACTATGGAGTCACTGTAAGAAATGGATACTCGGCGAATGGGTTTCCACGCACGTTATACTATAGTCCGTATCAACGCTTTTTAAAATGAATGCAAATGTCATACAATGATACCGTCTATCACTTATCTTACGGAGGGATGAACGAATACACATGTAAACCTACGAGAAAGGAATGCATAAATTCCAGTATCAACGCTGTTGTATGATGAACTTAATGGTACTACAATGATGGGCACTACAGTATACTGTACAGCAGCAGTTTTCAAGTTTTCTTTTAGCCGGGATCTAGGCCGAGGAAGACATGCAAATATGTATATATAACTTCTTCATGGTATGCATTTCATTATCTCATAATGACACTTTCTCGCACTAACACACACATTGCGCTACCCAGGGCCCTTCATCCATTCGACCAACACCGCAAGCTCCCATCGCCAACATCGGGGCATGCAGTAAGCGCCGCATTAGGAACCATCCTAATGTTCAACTCAATCTCAATTTTTGTTATTGTTTGTTAGATTGCTCTAATGTATTAAATATAGTTATCTTTGTCCTGATATATTGTAGAAATCTGTTAAATACATTCCTTAAGGCCCCATCAAAAGATTGATTAACCTACTCTACATGGTTAAACTTTATTTTCAAATAATGAAAATCGTTCTCTTATTTTGCCCGCTAGTGTATATGAAATTCAGAAATTGGCATTAAACATAATACAGCACTCAGTCTTGCTGTCCCATCCGAAAAAAAAAAAAAACTGGATTGCACTATATGTCCGAGAATCGCGGTTCTGAAGTTGACAAAGGCCGCTATTTATCAAAGGCCAAGGTATTTCGAGTAGAAAGCGGCAATTTTTTACAGTTTTCTGACATATTACAACTCATACTACATTTGTCATGACCGAGGCTTGTGCTAGTATGACTGACCTACCTGCAGACCTACAAGGGCACTGCCTGGCTTGCTTAGGCACGTTTACCAAGATGTAAATCACAGATTATTACGCCACGGATAACCATGACGCACACCAATATACAAGTTTACTACAAAAACAAGAAAAATAAGTTAGTGTAATATCATTAAATATTCTAAAATACGTACGGTAAACACTACAGCGTATTGAAAGTAGGGAGTTTGTGAAATCATCGGCCAGAAAACAGAAGTTTCATTTAATGTTTGCAGGACGTACAAAAACCAGAAATGCAGTCATTTATATAAGTCACATACAATGAAAGTAAGCCAGTTATGTCGCGGAACGCAGTCAACGTACGCAGCGTTTTATATCCCTGAAGAGATTGTAGTTAGATATAAAAATCTCACCCCGGGTACAAAATTAGTCACAAGTTACTAAAAGGGTGTAATACCTCCACGAACGCGTGTTATAGCAGCAATTCTGGAAGCATTGAGTCGACAAGATTTCTAATGTACACTTGATCCATTTTGAACCACTCTTGTATCAATCGATTCCTTTATCTGCCAAAGTACGTGGAGCATCTTCTCGGCGGCTAACTTGACGTTCAAGATGGTCTCATAAATTTTCGATGGTGTTCATGTTTGGAGACATAGCCGGCCATTCTAGGGGCCTTACATAGCCAGAATGATTTCCATGCCAATGCATGACCGATCTAACCCGATGGAAGATTGGCAAAGTAGCAGTTCGATCCTGATGCAGATACTGTGCAACTGGCACAACTTGGTCATTTAACAAATCAATGTAGCCTTCCTGATTCAGTTTGACGGTTAGTTCAACCAAAGAGCCCACTTCCGAGTAATGAAAACAGCTCCAGAACATGACAGACCCACCTACTACTTGTATCGCCTCCTGCACACAGGTTTCGCTGAAGGCTTCATGTAGAAATAGGTGACTAATTTTTTGTCCGGGGAGCATAAATACGGTAAGTCCCTGAAACCATTTTAAAAATAAAATTACAAACGACGCACATTTACGCTTATACGTGGCCAAATATCAAACTACACAGGGTAATTCTAATGCGAATTACATAACAGTGTCTCGTACCGGTATATAAACAACAGCAAAGGGAGGATAAAAGAGAATAAAATTCAAGGCAAACTTCTCTGTCTTGCCAATTAGTGCATTACAGTGCAGTAGCATGCAGGGCCAGCAGAGCTCAAACCTCACGAATTAAGTACAGACAAAGAATTTCGGCTGCACCTATCGAGGTGTACATATATCGCACAGGATCCAAACTGGTAAATACTGTAGCGAGAGTAACACTCTTGAATTGAAGCTATACCAAAATTGGCCTCACGGAAAAGTTGAAGTACGTTATTCAGATGTCGAATGGCAACCACTCACAAAACTCGATCTCGTATCAGACTCGGTCAGCAATGGAGATTATTGTTTCCGCGATATAGCTAGGTCTACCTAATCATGGATCTTCACCAAAGGTGCAACAAAAGGTGTTTCCGACATTAATATGTACTCACCCGTTTCTGGTTGAATCCATCTTTTCCACAGTGTAGACTACAAATATCAGGAGGTAGGTACATACATGGTAACAGAACTTCACCTCAATTCCAACAAACCGTAAGCGCATATAAAAGTGTACTCACCCTTTTATATTTGAATCCATTTTTCTGTTTTTTCTTAGACGAGAACCGCGTGAAAACATCCTCCTCCTCTTCCTCGTTGTCTTCGCTGTGATCTTTGCGGAGGAGCTCAACGGAGTCCTCATCAGAATGATGCGGCACCATGGCCCCGCCGCGTCGCCGCCTCACGGCGCCTTTTGCTGTATCGGGTGAACGACCCTCGGATGGGCCACTGGAGGAGGGTTGGGTATCTGGGGATTGTTTAGGTTTCTTTTTGGGGCTTCTAGCAGAAGCAGGCATAGCTGGCACTAGCGAGGCGTGCTGGACAACTAGAAGGCAGAATCACCAAACGAACGATGGGCGAACTCTTGAAGATTAGAGGTTTACAGATCTGAAACCCAGAAATAAAGTCATAAGTCATAACTATGCACGAATTACACACATCACTCATACAGTACCTACTCTTGAGTCTGATACAAAGAAATGCACGAATTAGCAAAATGAAAAATGCCAAACCGACTGATTTTCATTTCGACGCGGATGCCTGCGTCGTCATGACACTGGTATAAACTACTTGAAGCCAACTAAGTCACAGCAATAGCGTTTCAAGACAGGAAAAGAAAGGGAGACGTAGTATGTCAACAAAAACTGGAAACTCATGCACGCAGGTACACCTCGTATTACGTGTGAATAGGAAGTCATTAAGCAGAACAAGATGAAGATGGTCAGTGTTCAGTAGAATTGAGACAGAAGAGTTGGCATAGAAGGAAGGCAAGGCGTTCTGAAAGCGTGAGACTAAATTAATCCACAGGGTCCTTATTTTCGGTGCGACTCCCCACAACATGCGGTGGGTGAACCGTGAACCTAGGTGGTGTGATGTGCTGTACACACCAGGGAAGGTCCGACTCCTGCTCCTGGGACCAGTCAGTGTCAAACTCCCGCTTCCTCAAAGAAGAAATCTAAGACTCTAAAATAAAATGGACCGTTTATTAGCTTTTCTTTAAACTCTAACTTCTGAGAAAAGCGGGTGTCCGACTTTGAATGCTAGCTCCAAGAACAGTCCGACTTCTTAAAACTTGGACTCGGCAACCTTGGTACATACGTAGGTATTTTTTCCATCATGGCATACGTAATCACTTGAGGATCACGTGCATTAGCATAGCTATAAAGAACTAGTATCGCACAGCCGGTAAAGAGGGGTTCGGCTCATAGGCTCGTTCTACTGATGACCAACCGGCAGGCGCTTCAGCCGGTTGGTTGGACAGTTAACGTAATAACCTTACATTTGCTCGCAGCTCCCTCGGTTCATCTACGTTAACAAACTAGTTTTTCTTCGCCTGAGTCAAGTAACTCACTTCGTCACGTAGTTCAGTTATATTTTTTGTCTCAGCTCCAGCACCATAGGAACACCATTCGACGTGCTTTACGAATCTTGACCTAGACCATGAAGCATCTCATCACCATATTCCTTGTATCGTTACTGTGCATCGCGCACATTCTACCGCCATTTGATAGCTACTTGGCGCATTCAATTTCAACACCCACCACTAGCCCTGTCATGTACACGACGATTAGGTAGGGTTGGCATTAAAAAACAAAACAAAAAAAAACCTAAAAAACTCGGCGGCTATGTTTCTTTTAACAAGCATATTTGAAGGAAATAAAAGCTAGGTAACTGTGAATAACAGTTTATATATACTCAACACTACAATGCTAAATGATATAGCTATGACACTATTCTTGCATCTAGACTTCAAAAATATGTCCAGCAGCTGGTCCCTTTACTGTTCAGTGGAATGTACTACATATAGTCAAACCAGCGTAAGCCGTCCTTTAGGGGCGCGGCTCAATTGAACGCAGCAGGGCCAAATCTAATCTATTGACTAATGCACCTTCAGTATTCGACTATGAATATAATTTTATCGATTGAAACAAGTTATACCACGCGCTTAAGTGAGAAATGGCCAAGTTGCTTTGCGTTCTTAGCCACGCCCATCGGACTCCTTACGCTGGTTTGACTATAGAGGGCCTAATAAGCTCAGGGATTCCAAATAAAAAACTGATAACTTCATAGTAATCTAAGAAAAGTATTTTTTTTAGCTAGAACCACAATTGTCAGAGCATATTATTGGTGGACAGTCAAATGGAATAATTATAGAACTTACAGGTACCTAAAAATAATAAATATATGTTGACTTATCCATTACCATTTTGGCATCTGAAGCTTCCACAATCGTTTCCCCAAGCACAAATTTCACAGATTGAAGTGTTAGTGCTACTTGCAATAGGGACTATACTTTCCAAGTCTATATTAAGATTTTATTCTTGTGTACTATATGAATATGAATCAGCTTAAGAAGTTATTCAGGAAATGAATGATTTTGCATTGGCATTTAAGTCTTGTGTAATTTAAAAAACCAAGTAGGAAATTATTTGGTTCTATGTTAAATCTTCTTTGACCGCTACTTTCACAAGTTCTTTTGTACTTTACTGGTTAGCAAAGTAGTTCATGATAACACTTGGTAGCACTGGAGACAAACTACCGCGCATATTAATTTCACATCACATAACAGGTGTGATTTCTAACTTTTTTAAGCAAGCTGGTCGAGCGTTTAAATGGTAAAAGGTTTCCCCCTACTCTTCTGATAGCGTTGCCACGAACATGGCTTTTTCTTACCAAGTGTTGCACCGTCCAAAAATGGGTTTTCCTATCATATTATTATATTACCTGGAAGATTGGACGTCTTGGACCATCGTTATTCAATGAATCAATCTTGAAGATGTCCATTAATTTATTGAATATTATTATGCTAGTATTAGATTCAGTGTTTTACCACCCTAGACGCAGCGAGGCGATTTAAGAGTGAAGCTCAACTAAAAATAATACAACGCTTTTCATAAATAGGAATAGTTTAGCTCGGCATTTCGGCCGGACGAACTCTGTTGGCTCAGTGCGCTATTACTGGCGGAAAAAAAAGTGCAAAGAATAGAAAAAGACACTCGAGTGGACGGCCCCATTCAAGGCCTTCCACACGAGAGAGAGTAAAGAAGTCCCACAGACTAGGTCGGCTATTTTGATCGACAGCCCACCTTGAGGAACAGAAAGGGAAAATTAAACAACCTACCTAACTTTACAAAACTAATCTCGTCAGCAGGAACTGCGGCCAGCTGCTTCATCCCCTGCGGTAAAGGCACTGGGGACCCTTGGTTTTGTAAGGCCCAAATATATTGTGGCAGGGAAATTTTTCTACCATAGTACGTAGGTACTCAATAGCTCTTTCATTGCTGAGTTACTTGAATTCAAATTAGGTGAATTTTAAACATGTTCAAATACCATATACGGCAGTTACGGTCAATGAAACTTTAGTCATAAGACTGCGAAGCCTCTTGTAGGTCACTCTCGTGTATAGCAGGCTTCAACTACATACTTCATATTTTCTATTAATGGGGGCGAGGGTGTGCGGCCAGGAATGAATAAATTTACATGACAGTTTCGGCTGCCTAAGATTAACATAACTACACGAAAGGCTGTTCTCCAATTATTTACATTTGTATCTTGATTGTGGCTGCAGCCTGCGAGTCATATCTTGACCGATAGAACAGTTTCACTGTCTTAACAAAAATAGTGAATATCCTCTAACCGCGTACCTACGTATTGTTCCCCAGGGAGCATAGAATGGACCATAGGGTTAGGTTAGTTTCGATTCGCCCATCCTATGCTATGGGGAGCAGCGCCCCTGAGGGTACGGTACTCGGTATATAGGTTAGCTTAGTCATTAGCTAGGCCTTCGTTACGTCTGTCTTTCGTACCCATTTTGTTTGCTTCCCATGTCATACTGCTACTGAATTTACTTTCATCAGTTCTCCCTCTTGTTTCCCGACATGCTGTTCCCATGCGTGCTGATCCTGTGTGGGAACACCCCTGAACATGCGTTCCACGTGTAGCTATATCGCAACACTATGTCACTTCTTTCTTCCTCTGTGAGACTGTGACATCGCCTTAGTTGTGGAAACGGAGACTCAGAACTCTGAATATAATACTTCAAACCAATACAAATTAATCATAAAAACAAAGTAGTGGAAGGGATGAATTACAGTAATCCCTCCTAATTTTGGAGTTGCTTCGGGCTTGGAATTGGTGAAAGAGTCAGCCATATTACGATTAGCTAACAATAGAAAGAACAAAAACACCTAGTGGCGTAAGACAATAATCCGCGATAGAGCCGAAAGTTCTACGTGAGCAGTTTTGGCATTTTTCACATCTACTGTGTGTCAACCCACCTGACTCCCTGCAAAAGATTGTGGTGATAGCTCATTTTTTCTGGGAATATTAGAGGGGAAAGGCAATTGTAAGACACATTCAGCACAAAATCATCATCACCTCACTTTGTTCACAGGTGATGAATAGAAGCAGTCCTTTAGCAAGCAAAACAGTTGCAATTTTCTTAGTTTTCAAAGGATTTGGATCCTTAAGAGCAGTGCCTAATGTCTATTTATTAATATGCAAAGTAACAGTAGTTTGTCAGTGAAATATGACTAGCTGTGGCGGCACAATAAACAGTAGCCTACTGCTTATAGAGGCTGAAGTGATATCGAAACTAGATAAGTACACGCTAGGGGGCAACTGAAGATTGTTGATACTGTCTTTAAATTCGTATGAGTTCCGCAAGGTATATTGATTCGTTGTAAAAGGTTGAAGTGGGACTAGGAATTTGCCCCAGTAATTTTAAACCCATCCACTACAAACGTTACGTAGATGACACCTTCCTCATCTTTAAAAACTCAACCGATTCAGACCTATTCCTACAATATTTAAACAGTAAACATCTCAACATAAAGTTCACTGCTGAAAATCAATCTAATAATTCCATAGCATTTTTAGACATCTTAGTCACAAATGAGGACTCAACACTAACCACTAGAGTCTACTGGAAACAGACATTTTCAGGTCTCGGAACCAGCTTCTTCAGCCACTGCTATGACCAATTTAAAATAAATGCAAGAAAAACTTTACTGTTCAGGGCATACCACTTATCTTCATCTTACCTAGCATTTTCAAACGAAATACTTTCTTCGAAATTTCTTCAAGAATAACGGTTATCCGCACCATCTTTTAGACCATTATTGCAAACTGTTTCTTGACAAACTATTCGACCCCGGTATTACTAAACCGACTGTTCGTAAATTAGATTTTTTTCACTCTCTCCCGTACTACAGCAGAACCACCGTTGCTACAGTTAACTCTTTGAAAACTTTTCTTTCCGAAGCATACCCGCATATAGATTTTAGTTCTCTTTCAAAAACACATTTGCCATAGGATCCTATTTTAAATTTAAGGACCAACCCCCCACACCTTTGCTGTCCGGTGTTGTCTACAGGTACAATTGTAGAACTTGCCAAGCTTCGTATGTGGGCAGCACTGGGCAGCATTACAAAGCCCGCATTGACCAACATTTAGGAATATCCAGTAGAACAGGTTTACCCCTAGCAAAACCTTCACATTCAGCTCCCCGTCTTCATGCAGAACAAAATGACCACNGTATGTGTATATGTCTTAGATTATAAACCTGTATAAGTTGTGTAAACTGTGTCTTGATTTTTTAATTGAATTACCTCAGACTCGATGTCTGTGGTCTGTTTTTTAGGTCCAAGAAGTGAAAAGGCTTGAGCGACCCATTGTCAATGGGACATTTTAATTTCTACTGTAATAATTCCTCTGTATTGAATGAGACAAATAAATTTCTATGGAGTTTCAATAAATTTCTTGTTTTTAGGCGTTCAAATCCTTATTTTAAATCATTTTAGTTCTGAAGATGGGAACTTATTCCCGAAACGTAAACGTTTTTTTAAATGTCGACTCATGTTAATTTGATTATTTACTCTTAGTTTGATATCTAGTTATTGAGTCGATCTTCATGAAACTAGGTAGAAATGTGTAAAATCAGAAAAAATGGTGGTTAGACTCGAATAATTTTTCCCATTTCCTCCACAGAAAACAAGTTATACAAAGAAAGCAGAAAAACAGTTTTCGTTGAATAACTTATTTTCTATGACGAAAATGGGAAAATAGTACAGAAGTCTAACTCAAATTCTTTTCTAATTTTACGTATGTGTACAAAGTTTCACTTACATCGGTACACAAATAAAAATTTCCTCTGTTGTATTCTCGAATTTCATATAAATTTCCCGCCGAAGGATTCAAATTAGAAAGTTCATATTTGTTAAGGTTTGAATGAAACTTTGTACAGATATGTAAAATCTATAAAGGACAGCTCTTGACTCTTGTACTTTTTCTATGGCTAGAATGGGAAAACATTGGGAGTGTAACCCACATTCTTTTCCAATTTTACATGTCTGCACCAAGTTCCATCCAAAACGTTTTCTTCTCGGTCGTATCTTCGAATTTTATGAAAAAATATTCTGCCTAAGGGTTCAAATTTGATATTTCACTTACGTATCGATTTGAATATAACTTGGTACAGTTATGTAAAATCGGAAAAAAATGTGGGTTAGACTTCTGTATTTTTCTCATTTTCGCCATAGAAAACGAATTATTCAAATAAAACGGAAGCGCAGGGTCTCCTGAAAAGTTCCATCTTTTCGACTACAAAACCTATCTTCTCCTACAGTTTTCGAGCTACAGAGATTATTTTGCTAAAAAAAAAAAAAAAAAAAAATTGTGTCTCTAACACAGCACTATTTGATTTTTTGAATTAGGAGATGAGTGACAGCACATTTTGAAAAAAAAAAAAAAAAAGTTAAAAAACAAAACAAAAAATTGAGATATTTTTATTTTATCAAAAACTATTTCGAAAATCAAAACACCCGATAGTCCTATTGTAGAGGATCAAATCTCGCTTCTTTTGATGTCAAAATCATCTCTATAGCTCAAAAAAATGTAGAAGATAGGTTTCCCACAGCCCCCCCCCCCTTCTTCTCAATTTATTTGAATAACTTGCTTTCTATGGGAAAAAGGGAAAAAGTACAGGAGTCAAAACCTTTTTTTTCCGATTTTACTTATGTGTTCCAAGTTTCATACAAACATGTAAAGAAATCAAGTTTTTTTTAACCATACGGCCCCCTTAAACAGGGCTAACATTGAAGGTATCCCTTACTCTCAAAATTTAGACCTGCCAAACTGTAGCTATGGGTAGGGACGTTTCGTTACCTAGGATATATTATTGATAATAAACTCAGTTTTCTCCCCATATATCTCTAGTAAGTGATAAACTTTGCAAAGCAATAATTAAATGGGGTGGCGTGATTGAGAACGGGAAGAAACGAATAATGACGATTACTAATGACGTCCTTAGGACAATTTTGAATGTAAAGCGAGATGATAATGTGCCATTGATGCGTACTAGTACCAAGTACCTTAGGATTAATGAAGTTCAGTGATGTCAACAGGCACTTTCTACTAAAATTTATCAGTAAAGCAATTGCTGGAGAAACGAATTGTTTCGAGTCACATTTCCTCCCATTGCTTTCAACTGCTCAATGTGAAATGAGGAACAATAGATTCAATTTCCCATCAGTTCGCCTAGATGTACAAAAACGTTCCACCGTTTTCCAATGTATCACTGCGTATAACGAAATTCCAGATAACATAGTCGAACGAATGACACACCAGCAATTCAAAAAACTGTTCAAGAACTACTGTTGAAGTCAGTATTGACTTTTATGATTGACATGTGCCCAATAAGTTAAAATACTTTTTATGGGCTTGTTCCCTGTAATATTGACATTGTATTTCTTTTAATATGTTAATTTAGGTTTTTGTAAAAGGTTGGAAACAATAAAGGAATAAAGCTAACACACTCCATATGCCAAATGGCTTTTATTTTCCACATTTCTCAAGTTTTTACAAGACCTTCTCTTTCTTACTGAATGCACAATTTTTCTACACGTTTTAGACTTTCTGCACTTGATTTGCGTCTCATGTCAGGCTACACAAAGTCAACTTTGAAAAAATGCTCTTTATGAAGAATATACTATAAGTTAACATTGACTAGCCATTCACCAACTGTGCCTTTATTGAAATGGCGTAGCTACTAATATTTTTTTGCCATAAATTGTTACCAAGATTTGATTATCAATGAGATATTGGAGAAATAAGGACTTCTAAAACATATGAAAAAACGGTGCAAACAATGAAAAAAACATTAAAGTTAAAGTTTCCATTGGTCACTTTCATACCCTTCCTCCCCCTCCCAAAAACTATAAAACCTAAAAAAACACTACCCAGTGTTTATTTTTAACCCTGGGTTATTAACAACCATGCAATTAGGCCATTATAATATGAGTTTAAGTCTCCCTAGACACAACTACGGTATGGTGTTTTAGGAGAGGAGAGGGAAGGGACATGTATACATGTAGGTAGTAGGTCGATAGAAACGTGCACCCATATACAAGGGTGGATCAACGTGCATGGGAACAGTAAAACAGGAAAGAAGTGGAAGAACAAAACAAAGTATCATGCAGTGTGAGCAAAAAATTGGAAGGAAGCAAAGTGGGCACAACAGACGTCCTGAAAACCTAGCTAACGGCTAAGGTTACCTACAAATTCCCTTTGAGGTAACGATTAGGACCAACATTTCCTCGCAGAAGTACCTAAATGTTTATAACAATGTATCATCAGAAAGTCATGTATAGTTCTATGTTTTTCCGGGGCGAGCGACCTCCAAAACAAAATAACTGAAGAAAACAAATAATAAAAAGGATAAATTATGAAAAATAACAAAAATAAACTAGAGAAGCACCCAGAGCGTGTACTTCTGCCAAGAAAGCAATGCAAACGAAAAAATCAAATTGGTCCTGAAATTTTTCCAGAATTTTTTTCCACTACCAAAATTTTGTCATTTGCTCCTCTAAACATTAATTGCAGAAGCTACCTGTAATTTCTTCAAGATCCGACCATGAATTTTTAGATTAGGTTCTGACAAATTTTATGCTGAGATTAGCTCATTTTCATTAGGACGTGGCACAATATGGTTTGTACTATATTTGGCACGCGCTGCAGCAAAGGGTGAAAAACATGAAAGGATGATCAGTGCAGAAGGAAGCACAGCTGTCTCGAAAATGTAAAATGATGCTAAAGTAACTTACTGTAGCTATATATAAGCCATGAAGTAGGTACCTTTCAATAATCGGAGTCGCGACACATGATGCTAGAGCACCGTAACCCAATGCCCACTATTCGCCGCATAATACTATCTCAACTACAGTTAAGTTTCTGTGCATTTCTAAGTGATCCGCAGAATTTTTTTTAGATCCAAAATAAAAAACTGATTGATTTTGAACCATGAATAGCGTTGCAAATGTGTTCGTTATATTTAAAACTCTTCGGCGGCAGGACAACACAGAGTGACGTCAGCTGCCGACGCTAGACTATATAAAGTGGTGGAAATAAGTAGATGACACCACCTAAAAATGTTAATGACTTTTTTATAGCGCCACATTTCACCAAGAAAATATGAGTGTTGACTCTATATGGCATGAGAATCAGCGTATATAATGTTTCGTGATAAATTTACAGAAAAAAAAGTTATGACCAAAAGAATAGCTTTGAAAGTGGAAATAAGTATACGACACGTTTGATTATCTGTATTATAAGAAAACTAGTGGACCCGTCGGTGAAAAAAAAAATTACGTAATAATCGGTATTTTTGATTAACATCATCCGCAGTGGAATATTCTCTGACTTGCTTCATTTTCTTCATTGATCCTTTTTCGTGCTCTCATCTCTCTTCTTAGACGTGCGTCTTTCATACTGACACGCAGAAGTAAAATCTTCCGTAAAACACTGCAATAAATTTGAATGCAACTTCAGTCAGCTTAGTCTATATGCAACGTGAGCGAACTGTAGCCATGATACTGTATGTCACGCCCTGAACCAGCCGTGAATTGAATTTCTTACTATATTATTCCCATAGAGCGTGACAGGAAAAATATTAATATATTTATAAATGAAAATACGACGTGAATAATTGTATAGTACTGATTATCCAACATTTAGTATATGCAGGTATGCCCTTTCGATTACAATACAGCAACACACCTGTTCAGCATTGAACCAATGAAATTTTTTAGAGTTTCAGTGGGAATTTCATTCCAATGCTTTTTTATACAAGATTTTAAGGATTCTTTAATTGCAAATTGACGTCGATTATGGTAAACTCGCCGTGACAAAATTCCCCATAGATATTCTATTCGGCTCCGGAGACTTGGCAGGCCGGTCCAAAACTTGAATGTTTTTCATTGCAAACTAGTCTTTCGTTAGCTTTGAGGTGTGGATGGCTGCATTGTCCTGCTGAAAAGTTGCATTATTGTCATGTATCTCATGCAGAAATGAAACAAGACTTTCTTCTAACACACTAATGTATCGTCTACCTTCCATCACTACTAACTTGGCTTTTCCAGTGGAAGGCTCCCCAGATCATTACTGAACCTCCTCCAAATGGTCTTCTTGAAAACAGTAGCTATTCTTTCCTCAAGTAATGCGAAACAGTTTTGTCTGAGATCCATCAGGTCCGTCCAAATTAAACTTTTCGTCGGAAACGATCACATTATCCCAATTCTCCTTTTGTACATGTAACTTTTGCCTCCACGAATTCAACACGCCACCTCTTGTGCTGAGCAGGCAGAGCAGGAGCCGTTTTTCTGTTTCGATACACGAAATTTGGGGAGACGACCAACACTGGACGAACTCATGTTGATGTGATCGGTAGGTTTTTAGATTTTCGCAGTTCTCTTGATCAGGATTGATCCTTAAATACCTCCCGAAAAAATCGACGATTGGAAGCATTAGTAATTTTGGTGGATGACCTGGACGTTTTTTAGTTACATATGATTAAGGGTCTTTCAGAAAGTTCACAACAGTGCGGGACCGGGATATTTGTATTGCAATGGAGCTAATGGATTTTCCATCCTGGTTGTAAGCACAGATTTTGCCTTTCTTGATGCCAGTAAGGAGGAATTTCGGGGCATGTATTAACCATTTTTATTACTATATACATGTATTCTGAAGAATCGTGACTGCAATTGAGGTCGTTTACGAACTGAATATGAACTTATTCTTTCTTTGGTATTGTGCAGTAGAACGGATACACAAATTTTTCAAAAGTGTCTTATACTTATTTGCATCCTTAAAATTGCACTTTTTGTCATAACTTTTTTCTGGAAATTTGTCACGAAACTGATTATATACACTCATTCTCATGCCATAAGGAAGCAACTCACATTTTCATGGAAAAATATGGCATAACTAAAAAGTTATTAGGTTTTTAGGAGGTGTCTTATACTTATCTCCACCACTTTACATGTTAACGAGGAGATTCTCAGAAATTTTCCTGCCCCATTTACTCTTTACTAGGTTATGCCTATTTCCGTTACGGATAATCTTTAAGTACCTGGTTGGATACAAATGAATACGCTCAATTACCGTACTTGAATAATTTCATATTCTGCTCGGTACTTTGGTTAGCGAAAGTTGCCACGCTCACAGAGTTCAAAACTGCATCATTTTTCTATAAGTATCTGGTATCGGAAATTTTTAACCTTTATTGGCCGGTACCGAGACCACAAAAAATGACGGCTACATCAGCTACCGATACAGACAGTATGGGTACACCTCTATGAGATGGGTAATTTTTCATTGCCAAGAAAAGCAAAATGAAACCCCAAGTGTTTCGCCAAGAAATATATCGCAAATTGGCTTTCAATTTAGGAGACTAATTGAAATTTTGCTAAAACGATGCAGAAAAAAGGAACATCATATCATTAGGCTCTGGATTTAGGAAATATTTTTCGTAAAACAGTTGTGTATTAATTTACGCAGACGACACAATAAAATAAAAGAATGCCATAAAATAAGATAAAACAAATTAGATAGCTGCATGGCAGTAGATTGACTAACACGCCCATTATTATTATTATTATTATTAAAACGCTTGAGCTCCCACGGACAGGTAATACAACCCAAATGAAGCATCTTGCAACACCGGGAAGCCCAAAACGCTGCAAAAGGAAATCCAGCAAAAAACCATTACCAGCTGACTTAAACGTGTGCAGGCCAATACGACCAGAAGCCGATGACGGCAACAAATTCCAAACCTTAGCCGACCAGGGCACGAAGCACCGACAGAACTGATTAGTTCGACATCTGACAGCC
>LQNS02278125.1:42218692-42231054 GCA_001587735.2 Parhyale hawaiensis | reverse complement strand
TAGACAAGGTGCAAAAGTCCAGCGCAGCCACACCATGACAATCAGTCGGTGATACAGATCCCAACCAGTCCCTGTGGTGTGCATTAACATCACCCACAAAAACAAACGCTGCCTTGGGATCCGTGCTCTGTATCGAGGCCATCTCCGTCAATAAACAGTCATAAAGAGAATCATCAGTTGCAGGGCTCCCATATAAGGAGAATAAATCATTATTCTGTCGGCCACACACCCTTACAACGATGATCTCATGACAGGCGCATTCGTGCACTGACTGCCGGTAAGCAGTCAGAGGAGCCGGGACTTACACTCCTGCCCTCTATAAGTGCTTGCCATTAGGTCAGAATCATTAATATGTCTGAGAAAGAAAATAAGAAGAGAATATTCAGCTAAGGATTTACTCGTGCAAGCACGATTAATTGCTGCAGATCCGCGGAGCTCGGAGACCTGAAGTTAGTTATGACATGAAAGAATTACGGCTCTATTATTATTAAACATTCACGCCAGGGCAACGAAAGAACGCGCAACCGAAATAAAACACAAAGCAACCCCAAGGCGCTGCTAAAAATTCAAAAATATATTTACGGCCGATTTGAACGCTTGCAGATCGACAGAACTGAACATTGACCAAGGAAACAAATTCCATGCCAGTACCTACCGTTCCGGGCATGAAACACCGCCCGACCAGACGAGTTTGGTGCATAACCGTTCCCATAGTAAATGGATGGGCTACAGACGCAGCTCGCGCGTTTAGTCCAAATCTCCTGCAGGAGCAGGTACGAAGGAATGTAGTCAATGGCCCTCGTTATTGAACACGCCGAGGTAAGAAACTCCGTCTTGGGGATAAGTCTACTTAATTAACCCGAGCACAAAAGCGACTGACAGAAGTAACAACTCGGTCAAGCAGACGAAGATGCCTTAACAGTAGCCAAATCCGACATGGGAACAAATACTTCAACAGAGGAAACAAAACTACAGAAACATCTCCGGACTACTCCAACTTCACCAAACACCGATAGAATTTTACGCAGGATCCTAACCATACTGGAAGCATGTGAGGCCAGAGGTCTAATATGCGCCTCAAACGTTAGCTTCTCATTAAAAAGGACACTAAGTATCTCAAAAGAGCTTGACCTCTGCAGAAGAGTGCCACCTATCTCGAGTGGGGGATGCAGAGGTAACAGTACAAGACCGACTGACAATCATAGACTCAGTTTTGTCTGCATTCAATTTCATAACTACTCCATGAGAAGCAACACACGTCAATCCTCGACAAGTCTCTCTTAAGACCAGGCAACATCCTTACACATGCCAGGGGTCGGAATCACTGCGACAAAAGTAGAATCGACGGAATTGACAATAGGGTTTTTTAAGAAGCTAGCGCACATTGGAAAGAACGAGGAACATAAAACATTATCCTGAGGTACACCAGAAACCCCTGTGACAGGTGCTAACGCAACCATCGACCGACACACGCTGCACGCGCTTAGAAGTAAAATCTCGAATGATTGATCAATATATACAATAGGCCTCAGTATATGACTATCAAACACTGCACTGCTGCACTGAAGTCCAACTGAACAAAACGCGCTTCAAAACGTCGATATAGTTATACAAGATAGTTTAAGCATTCCTAATTCAGTACTTCGCTATCCCAAGGGATGCTAAAGTAACTTACAGTGGTGAAAGAGACATATACGTCACGATAAAAGTAGATCCCGTGTACTACGGAGTTCTCGCACAAGATCAACGCGCATGGGCACAGCAAGTCGAGAAAGAAGAGAAATAACAGAATGAATTATCATCAGTAGGAATACGAAAGTGGACGAATGCACAGTGGGCACAAACGACGGTTATCCCGAAAGTCTAGGTAATTGTTAAGGTAACCTACTCAGTCCCTCTGGGGGCGCGGCTCCCCATAACTTAGGAGGGCGAACTTAACTAACCTTAGAGCTTTTGGCCCATCTTATGCCCCCTGAGAAAATCCAATGCCAGTTGGACGAAGTGTGACACAGACAACTGAGCACCAAAACAATCCACGTTTGAACGCTATTGATCCGACAGTAACAGCCTAATCGTTTCAGCACAGCTACTCAATTTGCATACCACCAACTTTTCCAATACCTGTAACAAAATCTAAGTCAAAGATACGGTATAGCTAGGTTGGCAGTTTCCTACATGTGGCGAGACCTATAAGAATGGATGTAATATTTCTAGTATGCCAACAAGGAAAACTTTCCGACCTAATCAGGTACCTGAAATCACCCTCAGCTTTGGAGCCAGAATGCCAGTAAATTTCCAATAAAGTGGAGAGAAAATGCCGACAGGGTCCAATCCCCCATATGGATCAAGGTCCATGAAGAGCGCTCGCAGAATGTTGGATCTAAAAGCCAACGAGGCCAAGCCAGGCATAGAGTGAAATCCCAGCAGCAACAACATCACGTCTCTTCTCTGCGCACCATCAAAGTGAGCCGAAAGAAGCTCCGCCTCAGAAAGGGGATCGACAATCATACTGCCACTGAGCACCGAGGGGCGGCAGAGAAAGCTCACTCAACCCCAAAGAATAAACTGTTCAATTCGCTCCACCATCCATGAGGATTGTGCCTCTGGCAATGCTTGGCTGTCTTGTTCACACGCATGGCCTCGGCTCTCCGAAAACGTACAACGCACGGTCAAGCAAACGTCGCCAGGGCTGAAAGCTACTTGCTTAAACTCATGAGCTAACCAGGAATGGTCATCAAACCATGGCTTCTCCTGTGATTACACAAGAACGGTCCGGTTTGACAATAAAACTCTCGAAAAACCAATATAGTGACATCATTGAGTTCGGAGATAGCACCGTCGCCGCATAAAATGAGACTGTACGGCAACTCCCTTACGGCAGCAACATAGAAATTAGCCCCACCCTAAACATATATCTTTCTTATCTCGGTCACAGGCACAACCTCCTCCTGAATACCAGAAAGAAAAAAACACGGTGGGAGGGGTCCAGAGGGTCGACAGTGAGTCCATGGAAACAGTAACCAACCAAATCAGGAACGTCGGTCGTGACAAGAAGACAATTTCCAGCAGTATGAGTTGACCCCTGGACAAGCTGCACCACAACTGAACAAGGTGCAAACTCCAAAGCCGCTTCACCGTGGCCATCAGTTGGTGACGCTGCACTCAACCACTCATTGTGGTACGCGTTCAAATCTCCAGCAAAATCGAACACAGGCTTGGGTTTCACAGTCTGGATTGATGCCATCGCAGTCAGAAGAAAGTCAGAAATGGAGTCATCACTAGCAGGACACCTATACAATGAAAACAAAAGTTATTCAGACGCCACAAATCCTGACAACAAGTGTCTCAGAACATGTACATTCACACTTTAACTGTCGCCAAGCACAGAAACCATTCATAATCCAGGGCATTACACAAAATGTGAGTTAAGATCCAAGTGACCTAAGGGAAAGCAGCTGGAATCCTGCTAGGGCAATTTCTACGGCAAGCTTTATACTCAACGCGTCTGGGCGTACGAGAAATTCCCAGGTCACATAATCTCTCCCCATAAACTTTCCGCTCCACCCTCACTTGCGTTCAGGCTTCGTGTTCGGTCTTAGCCGAATCAAGGTTCCGAGTGAGTTGGATTTATGATTCTGCCCGCTCAGCGGATTTAGTGAACAGACTGTCCGTCACCTTTTCTCATGTCCTATCTACGTCACTGATCTTACGGTGAGCAGTCTTCGACTGAACCCACTTGGGGCTGGGCGTTTCCTTGCCTCTCTTCGACTTCTTTCATCTGGTGCCCAGGCCATCTCCGGAGCCTCTTCTCCAAGCTGGAGCTGGGATGCCCTGGCGATGGCAACGAACAACAAGTCTCCAAACAGTAATGACAACTGGCCATCATGATCGTGTGAGTCGACGCCTTTATATTTCTTCCTTTCGGGCGCTCTCCAAAGTAAGGTCTACTCTCCGCCAACACTTCAACAGCTCAAAGATGAGACAATGAGGCATTTTGGTCAGATCCAGGAGCAACTTCGCAGAGACGTAATGAAAAATTTGACCGTCAGGTGGAGGTGTGCTGCCGGCGCCTTGGCGGACATTTGAGCGATATTATTTTCACATATAATTGCCATCACTCAATGAACATGATTCAATAGTTAAATCACTATATTTTCACCAATACCTAGCTCTGTTTCATTCACTGCTAACTTCGATCCCTTTCAATGGAACACCCTATATATACACTACTTGTGTAACTTCTTTTAGGGCACCACTGCAGTTACACACAACTTTGATGCCTGTACTATAGGTAACTTAACTTACCCCTTCCATTTTTAAGCAGGAGTAAACCATAGACTTAGTACTGAGATCAGTGATGCAACGAAGACCAAACGTGAGACAATGCTACGAAGAAACCCGAAGCTAGCACTGCAACGGAGATCGACTTAGCTCCAGGCGGGTGGACTGGAGCCATCGTCAGTGTGTGGTAAATAATGAAACACATAGATGTGAGTCACGTATATCCGTAGAGGCGGTACGACCATCTGATGCAAGTTGATCACAGAATAAAAAGAGATACTAACAACTGTTGAGCACTAATATTGCAAAGAGATGCCATGGCAAGCGGCTGTTACAAAACCAACGATTTGGGCAAGACTGTGCACAAGTTCCGTTTCATTGCCGAGCTCTAACACAAGTGTTGCTCTATGCGTGGGTGGCAGCTGAACCAATATATCCGCTGTTCTCAGTCCAGGCCCTTGTTACATGTTAAGCATTTCAGGTGTTACGCCCGTTTTTGGTGCATCGGTCACGCAAAAAATCGCACTCTTGGACGCCTATTTTTGTGGTTTTGAAAATGTAAATGACATTAACAGTGTCAATTTGAGATATCCTTTGAGGCAAAGTTGTACTTCCAATCGGCAATCGACAGTGCAGTCTGCAGTTACGTCAAACTTGCGTAAATAATTCAGAGAACGTGAAAAGATTCACACAACTGAAAGTAATTTCAGGAGAAATGGGAGAAGTCGAGAACCGAAACGGAAGAAAGCCAAAGCCACTCTGTCATTATACTGTGTATCGGAACGTAACCAATCAACCTGCCGGCAGAAAAAGAACGACTGCAGTGGAAAAATTCTTCATCGGCTTGAAACTTCCGCTGAAATAAATTAAAAATTCCAAAAAGTAGTACAAATTTTTTTGCTAGCGCATTAACGACACAATACTTTTATCGCGCCGAACTATCCCTGTGGTTTAACACAGGTTCGCGCGCCACTAAGGCGCGAAGTGTCTCGTTTCAAATTATCAATGATTTTTGGCTCGGCTTTTCCGCCGGTAGGTCTCAGATTCTAAGTGGTTAGTGCGCTACTGACACGAAAAAGGCGCAAGTTGTGCATCTCCAAGCCCGGGGCGCAAAGTCGCTATTCGTGCGTTCAAGTAAGATTTCTTGCCGAGCAATAACTACCAGAAAACACTACCCAACCTAACCTTACCTAACGTTACCTAACCTAACGTAACCTGCGATACAGCGCACAGGCACAGCAGCCAAACGTGAACGCCGCCCGCGCGTACACCGATGCCGGCCTGTACACAGCGAATGGCGAGTTTGCCGCCTGTGCCCCCGGCCGCGCTACCGTCGTTCACGACTGCTTTGTGAGCGTGTTTGTCTACGCAGATCGTGTGCGTGTGAGCGGCGTTCAAGTTGGCGCGCCGCGCTGCTCGCTGATTAAGTTAGGTTAGGTAACGTTAGGTAATGTTAGAAAGGTTAGGTTAGGTAAGGCTAGGTTAGGTAAGAAAGTTAGGTTGCGTTAAGTTGGGTTAGGTTAGGTAAGGGTAGGTTAGGTTAGGTAGTGTTTATTTTAGTGGTGGCGCGCGCAGGAAAGCTTACGTGAACGACGGTAGTGCCTCTCCCCCCCCCCCTCCCCGGGCACGGCTGAACTCGTCCGCTCACCTACGCCGTGCAGGGGAAGGAAACGAAATACAAGAAGGTCGAAGTCTAGCGGGAATAGGTCGGCCACCTCGATCAGCGGCCTACCTCCCGAAACAGACGGGGATGTATTGAGAACCTACCTAACTTTACAAAACTAACCTCGTCAGCAACATCCCCTGCAGAGAAGGTACTAGGGACCCTTGGGGTTGTGAGGCCCAAATATATTGTAGCAGGCCCACCAGAATATACCTCTGAGGGCGCATCGAAAAATAAATTAAAAAAGAACGAGGATTAACTATTTGAGGTGCAGGTAGTTACATGCAGTAAACGATGATGGACCTTTAGTTTGACTAACGACGGAAGAGAACCATTCGTTTCTCGTAGCAAGTGCTTCTTTGTAACGTCGTTTATATACCCATCACGGTTCTCATATTACTACGAGGCTTATATACAAATAATACGCGGACTGACGCTATATGGCTTTTCCCATTTTGGCCGCCAGCGTCAGAGGCCACTTGGACCTAAGAGTCAAGTACTGTTGCGATCTATGACGGGAGCCTCCGTTTCTAAAGTGCAGAAATGTTGCAGCATAGACTGCAACAGTACTCGACTCTTAGGTCCAAGTGGCCTCTGACGCTGGCAGCCAAAATGAGAAAAATGGGATTTTCTCAAGAACTATTGTGAACATGTCCAGACACGGTCGTGCAGGCAAGCGCCCAAGTGCGTCCCCGCCGTATCCAAGATACCTTCTCCGCAAGAAAAATGTTGGGTACCGTACCTTGGAATTTTTTCCTTCAGTATTAGATACGGGAAAAGAATAGCTCTTGAGAAATTCCCCGTTCCCGTTGCCGACTCTTGGCCGCCAGCGTCAGACCTAACAGTCAAGTACTATTGCGGTCTATGTTTTGTCTATCCCTACTTTTTCTTTCACAGCTCTCTTTGCATACGCAGCGGAAATTCAGTTGGCAGCGCTTTTGTACGTAGTTCTTCCTTACGGGTTTGAGACATCTTTCCTGATGTTGGGCAATGCTAAAGTTACACATGATATTAATAATTGAGATAGGGTCCTAGTATGAATATTTTGCAAATTTAGAACAGCTTTCCCTGCTAGGAAACCTACCTAATAGCTATTACGTACTGATCCAAATTACCTGTATCAAACAGTATAATAATCACCGTCGTGTGTTTGTTTATAAATTTATTTGTTTGCAAGTTTCGTGTCACGCTCTAAATGAAATAGGCGAAAAATATGCCAGGATGCAGAGCTTTTAATTAGGTTGCGTTCCATGAAAATCGATGACCAGATGGCAGAATATGGCAAAAATACGATTTTTATCCCTTTGTCTGACTGCATTTCTTGCTCGAAACACTTCTTAAAATCGAAACAAAGCTATTTACAGCTTCTTCTTGCGTTGGCATGGAGTCTCATTTTCATAACTTTTTCAATACATCGAAACATGTGTGCTCTCAGTTCACGACGGATAAGTTCAACGAAGGACACACGAAGCGATGATTTTTTTACGGGCAGTAGACACAATTTCCTTTTTCAGCTTGCTATCTTAATTTTTGGCGGAGCACTTTTCGCCACTGTTCATTTACAGAAAATAGTTGTGTCAAATATAAATGTATGCGCCACGTCCCTAAATTTTCAGGCTTGTGACGTCACAATTGCGTCAAGCCACTGTTGCAGCGAGGAATCTTTGATATTTCCACAGTGGCGTGACGTAATTTTGACGTCATAAACCTGGAAATTTAGGAGCGAAACGCAGACACAACTGTCTTCAGTAAATGAACCGTGGTTTTCGCTCACCGCAAAAGCTAGGACCTCCAGAAGACTTGATCGGTAGCCTGGTAGGCAGGATGCGCAGCAGGAATTTAATTGTATAGTCAGTAATGTTTTGCTGCTTGCTAATGAAAGATTTTCTTTCCGCCTATCACCTTAGGTGGGAAACGATTGTGCTGCTTAAATGAATTGATAGAGTACTTATGTGGTATGAAAATTTCAGTCAGCTGTGTAGTATATCCTTCAGAAGCATATTAGTCACAAAACATTTTAATTGAAGACTCGTTTTTAGAGATTCCTCACGGTCATTTCTGACGATGGATTTGCCTCTTGGGCGCGAAAACTTTGTTATGCTGAAAGTATATCACAGTGTATTGTGGATACGAAGCGGAAATTAAACTCAGTGATGTTCAAGCGCTTGCTAATATTGTTAATTTTTTCGCATGTCGTCTAAGGGGAGGAAGAAGTGTACCGAAGGCGAATGCAATTAAAAATACATGGCTTGTATTGCTGAGGCTAAGAAAGCCCGCAGCTCTTAACGATAATTTGAGTTGGCCATCGTGGCGTTTTCCTGTACATGAATATTAGTCCTGAAAGTATAGTAGGTAGCTATATGAAAGAGTGTCATCAGAAATTCCTCGCTGTCATGTTTAACAGCACGGGCCCTCAAGTCTTTTTAATAATGGCAGTAGTGTATAATGTACCGAGATACCCGCTCGTGACCTTTCACCCTCGCGACCTTGCGCGTGACCTTGACCTTCCGGTTTAGGACGGCCAATGCACTTTCAGTGTAGCGGGGGTTAGGGGGGGGGGCGCTAACCGAAAGTGTGCGGGGCCTGGGAAACCGGAAGCAGGCGGGACCCAGAGGTCAAAGGTCACGAGCGGGTATCTCGGTACATTATACACTATTAATGGCATTCTTTCTGCAAGACGTAATCTCCTCAATGCTGCTTTGGTCTTACATAGATATTTTCCCTCCACATTGCGTCTTTGAAATCGCTATTTTTAGTAACCAATATTAACATATCTTTTGGCTACATTTGATGCCTTACGCTGATAATCATCACTGCGATTTCAGGTACTAGTTGGGGGAAAAAATTAAAATGAGTCGGGAAGGGCTGCGTTTTCTTTCCAACCTCTCGAGTCACACCCCAACGCCTCCTAAAAATCTATTGCTGCACTATGTATTCAAGATGCGAGTGACTGTATTTGACTTCAGAGTTTCAGAGGCGTGGAAAATGAAATAGAAAGGGCAAGGGGCCCAAATAATTTGCTCCGTCATCAACCATTTATCGGGCACAAGGCTAGTTCAGGTTCTTGCTATGATGCGATTCAGTAGTGTATAAGGCCGCGAGATCGCCGTTTTTGAGGGTAACCTACCCTCGCGGCTCCCCTCGCGCGTGAGCTTCCGGTTTATAACGGCCAATACACTACGGTTTAGCGGGGGTCTGGGGGGGGGGGACGCAAACCGAAAGTGGGCGGGGCCTGGGAAACCGGAAGGGGCGGCGCGAGGGGACCTACCCTCAAAAACGGCGATCTCGCGGCCTTATACACTACTCAATTCCTTCGATAAGCTCTTAATGTCGCCACCAAGGGCCGAGTGGGGCTCAATTGAAGTCACGGGAACAAAAACAAGTGAAAGTTTTTGTTATGTGGCATATTTCCACACGCTATTCTAGCAGAAAACAATATCACGCAGAAAATTATACCAATGGCATCAACGGTAGGCAGCATATGACACCCACAACACGCGCGCCTCGTTACCGCAATACATTCCTTAACACAAGGTCTCCAGCCTCGTCTAGCGACGTCTGCATTACTGTAATGAGGTGTACTCGCCAGTAATGAACTCATTAACTAACAATCCTAATTGGATCAGAGATTGGCCCTACAGCTGCATACAGAAACACTAAAGAGTTTGACAGAAGTACGCTGCATATAGACTCATATCGGAAATAAGTTGAGAATGCTTGGCTCTACTACGGTACAGCAAAACTGTTGAGCGTAAGTATCTGTGCACTGGTCTGCTGCCGCTTTCCATAGGAATTACAAAGCGTTACAAGGTATTTTATATACTACAGCCAACAAAATGGTTCAAGCAAATTTTCCTTTTAGGTAACTAGAGGAACATTGCGAGAGCAGATACCTACGCGAAGCAACGCAATATTGAAGAAAAATTGAAATTGGTCCTGAATCCAGGATATAGTTTTGATCACAGAAGATTGGTCATTTGTGCCTTTCGACACCCTTGATAGTTCTTGTAATTTTGTTGAAGATCCGCTCATAAATTTTTCAGTAATGATCTGAGAAACATAGTGAAACACAAACATGGGAAACAGATTATCACAAAAACTTCCTCTTCTGTAGCTCTTGTAATTCCTAAAAGTTTCAGCATATTTCATGAAGATCCGTTTACAGCTTTTTGGATTGTTATTGCAAAACACACACAAAAAAAGAAAAACGAGAGACGAACAAGCACATCGTCACCAACATATGGGCATTTGCTCATCGTAACATCTCTACCATATCCGTTTATAATTTTACGAGATGTTGCCGAGAAATAAGAGGCAGGCAAACAAGCAAACGGTGGGAAGGATATTCACCCAAAGCTAATCATCCGTTCCTCCCAACATACCTACTAGTGATGGGGCGAATATTCGTATTCGCAACCGCGGAACATCCGTACCTTTTTTGACATCCGCGTACGCTAAGATGGGAACATCCGCAATCGCATCCGCTGATATCAGAACCGTAAAATCCGCTAAAGATTCGTTGCAAAGCAGGCGCTGATGTGCAAGTATATCACTGTCTACTAAACTCATCCATAGCGCTGAAAACTGCAAATTCTCGTTTGAATTGAAATGTGTGCAAGTGCTGTCCCTGTCAACGAAGCACCATCTAAGTATTCTCCCCAAGTGTTGTACAAAGTGATATGCAGGTGTTCCCAACTTCCACACATGGTCAACGCACGAGGGAAAAGCAAGTCAGGAAAGAAAGAGAAGAAAGAAAAGGGAAAAACGACAATCAGCAGGGGTATGGGTACGGCAGGAAGGTAAGTAGGCGCAAAAGATGGTCCATCCTATGCTCCTTGAGGAGTCCATCTTCAGCAACAGGGTAGTTAGTTATAGTTAGAAAGTTTCAGCTTCTATTTCTGAGCAGAACGATATCACAGAGGAAAGAGCAAGGGCCATATAGTATGCCGATAGAAAAGGGGAACCCATGCACGAAGGTGTTCCCACACAGGATCAACGCGCATGGGATCATCAAGTCGGGAAAGAAGAGGAAGAACAGAATAAAGTATGAGCAAGTAGGAGTATGAAATCGGGAAGGAAGCAAATGGGCACGAAAGACAGACGTCCCGAAGACCAAGCTAATGGCTCAGATAACTTATACGAGCCCCCTGGGGTCGCCAAGCCCCATAAAATAGGATGGGCGATCCTAAACTAACCTAACCCTGTGGCCCATCGTATGCCCCTGAGGGGAAGCAGCAACAGGGTAAATAGGCTAAATGTCAAGCGAAGAAAGATGATCACTCGAACACTGCTTTCCACCCCCGAAACTGGTGTCGTCAGTTGATTTCTTTGAGCATTGTAGAACCCACTCAGGCAAAAATAACGAAACGCTAGTACCTATTCTAGCTGGAAGAGGTTAAGATAAGTTATGAAATTTAGTATAACCTGGCCTAATCTGATTTAATCTAACCTGCCTATATTCCCTGTTGAAGGACATCCTCCCCAGCTTTGAGTAGCTTCTTAATCATCCCCCTCTTACATTCACACACGCTGCCCCAACTGCTCTAGGGGAGGATCTCCAATTGATCAAAGAGTTTCTCTCGTTTCAGCGGAAAACCTCTGTTAAATGCACTTTTACAAAGGCTCGATTGGTAACATTAAGACGCATTTCTCTACCTAACTTGATGGTAACAACATATTGTATCTATACCTACTTTAGATCAATATTAAGAGGAACATTAGAATCAAGTTCCATACATATCACATTGATACAATATATCGTAATGCGTCTCAAGGTTATACTCCAAGTCGCATAATGTTAGAGTGTAAGTCTCAAGCGCGCTATCTCTGGCAGATGGATTCCTGCGGCGCTTGGCACGCTGATTCGGCATTTTCGGCAATCCGAAGCTACTGTGGAGGTCCAGTCGAAGTTTCCCTACGCCCCGGATTTTATACAAACACCAACCTTTCGCTTTTACGGCGACCTCGAATGCTACCTTAAGGGGGTCGTTTAGGCGAAAATGGTCAAAATTATCAATTTTCTGTTTTTTGCTCAAAAAGTGTCTTCAGGTATGGGGGCATTACGTCCTAAATTTTTAGGGGGTTAGCAGCACTAGAACCCTCCCAAAATGGGGGGGAGAAATGGGTCCACGGGGGGTCCAAATTTGCCTTTTTTTTTCTTTGCTGCAAAATCATCAGCATACCAAAGGCTATTGCATACCAAATTTCCAGGGGGCTAGCGGCACTATAAATGAAACATGCCAAGGGCATTTCCTTTGGAAACACTGCATTTCATAACAAAAAAAAAAACATAAAATTTCCTTTATTGAAAAATCTACATTTTCAGACTAAAAAAGAATAGAACTGCCTCAGATTTTGTGCTAGAATAAAAACAAAGACAGTTTTGGAATCCTTGAAAGATTCCCTACAACAATTACGT
>LQNS02278125.1:42176621-42200704 GCA_001587735.2 Parhyale hawaiensis | reverse complement strand
CTTTCCCACCTCATATGTTCTGAGTGTTGATTTACTTTCAATCTCACATCTCCATGCTGTCTCATCCATGTCTCTCACAGCAACAGCCACCTCCTCTGCTGTCACACACCTCAGCTGCCCTGGTGACTTCCCAATCTCCTGGGCATATGCATGTGCTTACTCTCTTTCCCCAATCATCTCCCAACTCAACTCGCTCTTCAACTATCTTCTGCACCAATTCATTTCCGCTCTGCCATGCACCACGCACATATTGTAGCCTTCCCTTTATAATTAGCGTCCTCATTTCAGAGACACCCACCTCGCCTCTGAGTGTACATAACGGGGCATAGTTTGGGGCTCCCAGCATCTGTCTTAGCACCCCATCCTTTACTCGCTGCAGCTGTAGCACTTCTGTCTTTGACATATTAATGATACTCATTCCATATAGAATGGCTGGCAGGCACATGTTCTTCCAAAACGTCTTTCCAATAAGAAGCTTATTGCTACTTTTTGCTATAACAGAATATGTGAGGGCTGCCAACCTCTTGGCTTTGGGTAACATATTTTTCCTATGTGGATCAAACATGTTCTTCTTATCAGTTAATTCAACTCCAAAGTACTTTATTCTTTACTTCACTTCAATTCCCTCAATTTCCTGTGGCTTTTCTCCTATGTTAAAAACTAATATTTCATTTTTATCTTTATTTATTTCTAAGCCATTTTCCAGTCTTGCTTTCACCAGTATATTCACACTATGCCTAGCTTCATCCACAGTATGTGCCAGGAGAAGGCCAACATCAGCAAAGAACAGACTACCAATCTTGAAATTTTCATTAACAAATCCACATCCAGCTTCCTCTACTGCTTCCATTATTTTGAATGTTACTAGTTTAAACAAGGTAGTTGAACCAGCCAGTGCATCCCAGTCTGATGCCACTGGTAACATCCATATGCTTTTCAATTTTCCCATAGTGTACCACTGTTTTGTCACCAGTATATAGAGATACGATTGCATCAATTATTTTAGCATTGATCCTATACTCCTTCTTTATTTCTATTAGCTTCTCTCTTTTAATTGAATCAAATGCTTTCTTGAAATCTACATAAATTACTATGAGAGGCAGCCTCAAAGAGTAAGACTGTGAGACACAGTAGTCCAAAATCATGAGGTTATCCTCTACTCGTCCACCCTGTGTAAAACCAGATTGAGTTTCTTTTTGCAGCAGTTCTCTTTCTAAATGTGTCTCAATAGCTTCCTTAATTAGTGACAAACAGTTTGTAGGATACATTTGTTAAAGCAATTGGCCGTAAGTCTTTTGCATTTGGTTTAACTTTCTTTTCTATCATCTTTGTCTTTGAGATTTTCCATGTCTCGGGCTTCTGTATACTCAATAACTCATTCTGTAAGCATTTTGCCAGAGCTTCCATGCTATTCTTTTTACCAATCAGTGCCTTGTAATATTCTATTTTCAAACTATCTGGTCCTGGAGCTCTCTTTTCTTTCATTTTCCTTGATATTTTCTCTTTTGCTTTAGTAGTAAATCTTAGTTCTGCCATTGGTTGTATAGTTGTGTTAATTGTCATAACTGCATCTTGGTGCTCTCTCAACACAACAGGGTGCATCTCCGTGGCATCAGTCTCAATGACTGCAACCTCCTCCATTTCCTCCTCATACACTCTCCTCTCTGCACTACTACTACTACTACTGCATCTACCGTCTCCTCCACACTTAACTTCTGACCTTGCTCACTGTAGAGCACTGCTTCATTGTTTTTTATAGTGTTTTCTTCTGTAGCTTCCTTATATTATTCCAGAGTTTTCTTTTTCCACCTCTTTCACTTTTAATTTGATTTGTAATATTCATTTGATATTTTGTAATTTCCTCATGTATTATTGCTTGCACTTTCCATTTCTGCTTCATATATTTTTCCTCCAATTCTCTTCTTTCTTGTTCATTATTTTCTTTTCATTTTGCTCTATTATAATGTTTTCTAATTTTTATTTCTTCTTTAATTTGGGCAGTCATCAATGGCTGTTCCTGTATCTTCCCATCTCCATCACACCTTCTTCTGTAGTTCCTTCTAAGTTTCTCCTCCGCAACTTCCTGCACCAGAAGAACTTTTGGAAGGAAGAACTTTTAGTAAAAATCAGTTCAACTGTTTGTCGCTTTGTCTGCCTCCTTTTGTTGGCAAAATAACTGAACAAGTCATCATATAAGGGTTTTTATGAAATCTGCACTGATTGTTAGAAATATTACGAAGAGCAAATGACAAAATTTTTGTGATGATCTACAGTTTCTTTTTTTTTTGTCCCGGTCGTTGATTTTTTATTTGCTAGTAACGGAACTAAAAAAATTATGAACGGATCTTTAATAAATTTGAAAGAATTGTTATAAATATTGAGAAGCACCAAAGATGTAAATTTTTATGATGATTGATCCATCTTGAGTGGATTTCACCAATGTTTATCGGAACACTGCTCAAAAATTACCGATGGTTCAAGAAACTTTAAGAAGCTATTACCACTGTCGAGAGGCACGAATTATCAAATTTTGGTGGTGATGATAGAAGGAATATCCTAGTTTCACGACCAATTCAAATTTTTCATTACCATTGGTTTGATTGGCGGAGGTATGCCTTATCACAATGCTTCAGTCAATTTGTTTTAATGGTTGTCTTAGTTAGATTTGCTTTCTTAGAAAAGCAGTTTTTATGACCGGTACTCTTGGTATTTTCAGAAAACGCTATTTTTTTCTTGTATTTTTTTAAGCGTCTGTGATTAACAATATTATGGCCATGTTGGTGGTTTTTTCGTCATGAGAATTACATTCCTCACTGGATCAAACTCCTTCAAGAATCATTCATTGATACGAAATGGAGCAAAATTATATGATTTTTTTTTAATTATAGTTTTTTAAAGAGACTTTCCCTCTAACGGCTAGTGTCGGCGCCGGGCACTTTTCAAGGGGAGGGCTGGGAGACGGCGGTAGTACATATGGAGGGGCTTCACAAAATATGCCAACATGCCTGACGGCTAAATGGTAACAGTATTGAAGGGTCAAAGGCCGTGCGCTTGGCTCAATGGGATGAGAGCTTGGCTAAATATGGGGGACTTGGCTCAATTAGAGCCTCCATATGGGGTAGCTTGACTCAATATAGACGGGGGAAGCTTGCCTCAAATTGGGGTGAGGGGTGGGGGGAAGTCGACTGACGCCTAGGCGTATGCCCCTCAACGAAAATGGGCTAAATCCGCAAGTGTCTGGCAGCATTCGTTAGGATTTTCTTAGAACGTTTTTAGGATTTTCTCCATTACCTAGCTCAATAGGACAGCATTTACATATTAACTAAAATATAAAATTTTCTTATTATTTTGGGACTATTGTAGAGAAAAGTGTTTGATGTACATACTTTATTATTTACAGATCTCACTGATGATTTTTATCGAAACCGGCCTGGTCTGAGTTTTATAATGTAGACTGTTCAATGTAATTATGAAAAAATTAAGTTTTTATTGCTGTAACCATACTTTAATTTATTCTACGGATAAGATTTGCAAGCAATACACCGATTTCGATCAACCGTACACAGCATGTAACCAAAGATTGGCTCAATTTGTAGCGGTGTCATTTGCTGGCTCAGCAGTGTCACTAGCAAAGTTTTGGAGGTTTCTTCAAAATTGGAATAACATAGGAATTGGGCATTTTCCTGTGGTTTAAACAGCTTGAAGAACATATTCGGATGGTGTGAACTACGACGACAATAGATTATTGAATAGTTTAAGCTTCCGTCACCACTCTCCACTAAGATGATCTAACAGATGAAGAAACAAGGGACATATAGAATGACGATAGAAACTGGGAACCCATGCACGAAGGTGTACCCACACAGGATCAATGCGGATGGCAACAGTAGGTAAGTTGGGAAAGGAGAGTAAGAACAGAAGAAAGTAATATCAGTAAGAGTATGAAATCGGAAGGTTGCGAAGTGGGCATGAAAAACAATCGTCTCGAAGGCTTCGCTAATGGCTTAAGTAGCTATTGTCGCTGGCGGGGGTGAAAGCATTGAGCTCGACTAACGCAGGCTCCCATGCGCACACTGCAATGTTGTCTGTCACGTCCTAAGGTAACCAAAAACCCCTGGGGTCGCTGCTCCCTATATCATAGGATGGGCGAACCTAAACTACCCTAACCCTATGGCCCCACCTAGTTTTCAGGGGTAGCTACATTCTGGCGGGCACTTTCCTGCCACAATATATTTGGGCCTCACACATCCAAGGGTCCCGAGTGCCGTTTCCGGAGGAGTTGTTGCAGCTTGCTGACGAGGTTAGTTTTGTTAAAGTTTGGTAGGTTCTCAATACTTCCCCTTCTGTTTCGGAAAGTGGGCTGAAAATAGAGTTGGCCAACCTATTCTCTCTAGACTTCTACCTTTTTGTATTTAGTTTCCTTTACTTGTGCGGCGTAGCTGAGCGAAAGCGTTCAGCCGTGCCCAGGGGTTGGAAACGCACAACTTGCGCCTTTTCCTGTCAGTAGCGTACTGACCACTCTGACACTTACCGGCAGAACATCAGAGACAAAAATCATTGACAGTTTACAACGCGTCCTAGTAGCACACGAGCCTGTGTTAAACCACAGGAATAGTTTGGCGCGATATAGCCAGTGCGTCCCTGATGCAGTAAGTAGTAAAATTTTGTACTACTGTACTACTATGGACCATCCTATGCCCTCTTACGGGGTGTGAAGTACGAATGTAGAGCGAAGGACTAACGAGTGAACTGGCTTCTTGTCTTCTGGCTTCAGTTATGCTCACGCGCCAAGATTACACCACACATCGAGCAATACGGTTCTGAGCACATGAGGACACTATCGAGTCCACTCCGCGTTAGCTACTAATTACTACACCAATAGTGCTTAGCATGAACCAGAAGGCTAATAACATCACAGCAATAAACTTCAAAAGTTTAGTTCTGCATTAGTGTGACACAACCCAAGAGAAGTACGTGGCAGGTTAAACATAATTTGTCAGTGAAAGGGAAATGGTTGACAAGACGAACGTTAATTTAAGTAAAAAATGAAGAGACATGTGAAGTAATAATGAAAAGTACATAAGAAAGACAGCACAGTGTTGTTCGTACACATTTCAAGGAAGAATGCTAGGAATTAAAATAATCAAGCTACTAACGTCGCCCCATCATTGGCATTTGGGGCGACTCTTCTTGTGCCGCTCTGGCGCTCTTAACGGTCTCGTCCACAGACAGGATGAGACAAGCGGCCTCGCTGGCGGCGGTAAGAGCATTAAGTTTGACCAGCGCTGGCTCCCATACGCACGCTGCCATGTTGTCTGTCACGTCCTCACTGTGGATGTCCACGCCGTACCATCGGCCGCCTGCGAAACAACACACGCTTATTGGGACGAGCGGCGGACCAAGGTAAGTGAACATCTTGTCTCTACAGAGGGGCTAAGCCAACATGGAAAATAAGCTGAAAAAAAAAAAACGTAGCAGTGCTCATAATTTGATGACAAGATTCCTTAGCCCCGGCAGCCTGTACTCATTACGGGCATTACAAATAGTAGCAGTAGTAGTGGAGGTTCACTAGGGTCGCGGGCATCACACTAGACGGGGATAACAATTTTACAAATACCGGTAGGCCTAGTGCTTTTTCACACCAGAAGTGATGCTCAGTTGAAGCACCCATTAGGAATTTGCGTTGTTGAGGAAGTTACAACATAAAGGAATGCTAGGATCTGCTAAGAATACAAATCACTGGATTGCAATAATAAATAAAATTCTGGGATCTTCATAGCGAAAATTCGCCATCTCCTGCATTAGGCCTACTCCAAATAACTAGCTAGTTGCAATAGCAACAATTTCAGTTGCAGCTGAGGGCGGATTCAGGATTGACGAATATCTGGTAAATATTTACAAAAAAGCACCATGGCCCCCAGCTAATTCACTACTAGATATCAATAGCAGTTTATTAGCGAAGTGCAGTGATGCCCATATCAGTCGGAAATGCATAGTTTCTGAGATAAATGACTTTGAAGTTCCCATTGTTTTTCTATGGGAGAAAGTAACCGGTGTCATAGCACGCTTGCTAACGACCCCATAGGAGCCTAACCTAACCCCACCGAACCAAACCCAACCTAATCTAACCTTAAAAACCTATGAAATGATATATTCCATTGCACTGTGCGAGAGTGATTATTTTCTCCAATAGAAAAATAGGAACTTCAAAGTCATGTATCTCAAAAACTACGCATTTCCAACTGATAAATATGGGTATCACTGCACTGCTCTAATGGATAGGCATGTTCTCGGTTTAAGTACGATTTAGTTTTAGAAATTTTGCAATTGTCTTGAGAGAAAATAAAGATCTAAATCAAGTAGTGAATTAGTTGGGGCCATGGTGCCTTTTTGTAAAATAATATCGAATATCCGGGTTCAGTCCATAAGAGTGATGCAGTGTTTAGCGAATGCAAAGGTAAAATTCAGATTGGGGCGTTTCAGAAGACATGTGGAGCTTGAGCCCGACAGTGACTTCTAACCCCACGACCGGTTGAAGCCTCGCTTGCAATATATTAATAACAAGCCAGCCTGTTTCTCAGGAGGGATAACTTACGAGTTGCGTAACAAGGTAAGAGAAGTGAGGTATTGTCAGCACTCAACTCACCGTCAGCATGCCTGGCTCGAAGTTTATTGAGAATATTGGTGGAGTCAAAGCCAGCGTTGTCACAGAGCTGGCGAGGGATCACCTCTAGGGCCTTGGCATAGGCAGAGAGGAACAGCTGCTGCCGACCAGCCTCCTTCACACTCATCTCTCGTAGGTGCTTGCTAATCTCCAGCTCAATAGCACCACCGCCTGGTCAACAAACACACCTCAGTTTTCTATTTACAAATACAAGCAAGTTTTGCATAATAAACATACCAAGTTTTGCATTATAAACACACTAAGTTTTGAGTTGATAAATACACACATGTCTGGTACAGATAAAACATGTCAGCTCAAGGCTCACACGACGTAAAAGAGATGTTTTGGAAGGGAATGACAGTATGCCAATCAAGACAAAACAGAGAACCCACGAACTCAGGTTGACAGCATAGGGACACAGCTGGTCGGGAAGGGATGAACAGCAAGAGAGTAAGAAAAGTGGGCGAGCACGCAAGTAACAGTTACTCCTAAGGCGAGAAACCTGAAACTCTAAAGGGACCCTCTGGGGTGCAATCCCTCATGACACAGGATGGTCAACTCTTAACTTAATCCTACATCGTATGCAACGCCCCCTTTGGAGCAAGTACGTTTTATTGTATAAGAGTAAAAGGAGCTCGCCTGTATACCTATGGACACAATTTTCACCACCTCACATTGTAACGGAGTCATTAATGAAGTATAAAAATTAAGAAAATCTGTTGTTTTACTACTCTGAAATGAAAATGGTACAGAGAGAGGCACATTTTTCATTTCAAAACGCGAAAGTTTGCAAGAAAACCAACAACTGCTGGCAACTAATCCGATATTTGCTGCATCCCAGCTTTGTAGAGAATGTGGTTTAGAATTAGTCACAAGATTGGTAGGGTTTAAACTAAGAGAGAGTAAGCAGGCCCTTCGCTCAAAAAGATACCGATGATTACAAACGCTAGTATATACTGTATGACTGAGTAACCTTGGCAAAATGAGATGTTATGTTATCATACTGAGACATCATTATGTAACGTTTCAACAGCAGTCCGTCTTACAAGAAAAGCCGCGAAAGAAGATTTAGACGATAACTTTACTCTGTCACAGGTTTACCTAAGACTAACCTGTCGAAGTTCCACTAATCCCACCCAAATGACAACTCCTACGCCCATGTGGTGATGAAACCGAGAGCAAGGCTCTGTGCCTCTCCCAACCAAACCTGCCTCTAAACCATCACACCTGTCCCCAATTGTTCTGGCTTCTTCACTGAATGTTCCCAACTGCATGTTTGTATTAGCGTGCATCTGTACCAATTACAACTACCATAATCGCGTGTGTGAGAGATTTATCTGACCCAAAGCGTTTCTCCACGGCTCTCGGTAAAAGGCAACACGATGATTTTGATAATTTTCATGAATTTAAGCGAGCAAAAATTGCTATCGGTGTTTGTTCCGGATTCTTTAGAAGCTACCTCATAGTATAACGAAGGTCCAGGGTAGCTACATAAGGTCTTTAGGACGCGAGCCCCACAGAGTCTTCCTCGGCAAGGGATCCGTTATAAAAAACATTTAACGCAATTAACATAGCAGTCAATAGAGAGGACCATAAGTTTAGAAGAGTTCATTTACCCATTTCTTCCGCTATAGCAGCTTTGAAATACCCGGTGATGGAGATTCTCTCAACACAGTTCAGCCTAAGAAAAAAAAAAAAAAAAAAAAAAAAAAAAAAAAAAAAACACAGAGCACTCTGAGGGTGCATACCTCCAGCAAGTAAGGCAATGGCAACAAAAAAATTTAATTGGCTCTGAAACCATGATTTCTTTTGTATCAACTCCAAAATCTTATAACTTGTGCCTTATAATAGTTTCAGCAGTTTCTGCATTTTTATAGAAGATCCTTTCATAACTGTCTGAGTTATGCTGCTAAGAATCTTTATGACAAACGTAAGTCAAACATACAAACGAATCAACCGATCTGCACCAAAATTTAATCATTTATGTCTTTTAACATTGATAACAACTCCTGAAAATTTCATAAAGATCCATTCAAAAGTTTTTGAGTTATTTAGAAACAAACGTTATGACAAACACAACTCAAAAATAGAAAAGAATCAGCCGATCTACAAAAATTTAACCATTTTTGCCTTTTAACAATACTAACAATTCCTGTAAGTTTCATAAAGATTCACTCAAAACTTTTTGAGTTATTGCGCTAACAAACATAGGATCAAACGCAGCAACAAACAAGTCATCACAAAAATTTGACTATTTACTCTTTATAATATACCAAAAAACTCACGTAAATTTCATAAAAATCCATCCATAACTTTTTGAGTTATGGCATTGAGAAAAATGAGGCAGACTAACAAATGGATAGACGGATCTTCACCAAAAGTTAATCATCTGTTTCACCTAACATACCTAACAATCCCTGCAAATTTCGTCAAAATCCGTCAATAACTTTTCGAGTTGTCTTGGTGACAGACGGACAAATACGACGAAAACATAACCTCCTTGGCGGAGGTAAATATATATATATATACAGTATATAGAGAGAGAGACAGCAGCCAACAGCACGGCACTCTTGGTAGTCATGTTAGGCGCATTAGGCCAGGGATACACCAGCGTAACAAGCAATTCAATACGACTTCTGCAGGTGACTTGTTGCCTGAGACCGACAGCAATGCACGGTGTGTCGCATGATCCGGGTTGCGTCTGTCGGGACAGTAGATTACTGCACTCGATATTACGTTTTTCCATGCAACGAATATGTTGCGTCGCTCTCTGCACTAGTGTAGCTCTGGCTTAAGGCATCGAAGAAACCAACGATTCCAGGTGCTGATAGGACGCCAGTTATTTCGTGAAGAGTACAATCTCTCATACTTCCAGACGAAGAAGGATCAGTGTACAAAATGCACCAAATACTGCATCCTTACTGGAAAGGAGAAGGCGGCCTTCACGGATGAGTACGGAGCTCGCACGGCCAAGGCAGCAGACAAGGAAAAGGCATCCAAGAATAAGAACTTTGTTTCAGCCACCTTCGACTAGCAAAGTGTGTTGCAAATCCCTAGGCTACCAGTTCAGCATCGTTGATGTACTATAGCCGTAAACTCTGCGGTTACAATCTGTGTGTATACAGCGCTGCTCCACCCAATGATACAGATTGCTATTGTTGGTGTGAAGTTGGACGTCATGGCAGAAATGAAATTGGAACATGTACCTTCGGGTGGATTCGCCAGCTCTCTCCTACAGTTACCAGGCATCATTGTTTTCCGGATACATGCGGTGGTCAAAATCGCAACCAGATTGTGTCAGCAATGCTTTTCAAAACACACCGCTGCGGATGCTCACGCACAATTTCCTTGAGAGTGGTCGTTCCCACATGAACTGGAACTTACTGCATGCAGCTTACAAAAAGGACACAAATACCCACACAATGCCTCAATGGGTCCATGGCTTCGTTCAAGCTCTTCGTCACAATCCATACAAGGTGATCAACTTCCATCATGAAGACTTCCTCGATTTCCAAAAGCTGGCCAAAGTGATGATGAAGAACAAGCGTAGAGAAGTGGATAGAAATCTCGTCAAATGGCTACTCGTGAAATGTTTCCAGTACAGGAAGGAGGAACCAGGGGTTATCTACTATAGATACTTCACAGACGATTTCAAAGAGACTTTGGTCGTGGTCAGATCAGAATCTTTAGGCGTGGTCGACCTGCGCAGTTGCGCCGTCATCTTGTACAGGCATACAACAACAGGTTGCCAGTCACTGTGGCCAAGTAAGGAGATCTGAAGCTGTGTAATCAGCATGTTATAGCAACAGAGGTGCATGAATGCTTTGCAGCTCTCCCAACACCCAAAAAAAGACCGCCTGCCAGAACCCTCCGTGGTGATTCTGGGAGTTATGACGATTCCGACTGAACGTCATGGGGAAGAACAGCTACACACACACAGGTTAATGCTATCATACTGCATGAGACCACAGATCTTTTTATTTTATTTTCCAACATTAAAATATTGAAAGGTCAACAACTATTCAAGTCTGGATTAGCAGGAGTTTCCTCGCAAATTCGTTGTTGCTGTGGGTCCAAAAGAGCATTGAGCCTGTTTGTGCAACTAAAACTACCTTCTGTACAATGTAGGTACGTCCAAATGAAATAAAGTAAAAATGTTATAAAAATAACAAAATGCAATCCTATTCATCCTTCAAAATGTTAGAGCAATGCATTCATAAAAGCATAAAGTAACTTGTTTCGTTCTGTCTATGTCTAGTGATTGAAGTGACAACTAATTTCTTTGGAACCAGAAGTGGTTATGTTCAATTTCGGCTGTTCGGACCAAACGGAGGGACATTTTTGTATTCCAAAATTACCATACATTTAATGAACCAATACGTCAACATGCCGGCGAAGCACGGAACAAGAAGATGATTCCCTGAGTTTTCAGTGAAGGTCAAAGTTTAAAATGCATTTATCTCATAAGTTGAATTTTGGACATACCCATTTCTGGCTCGGAGCCCTCGATATTGAGTAGCTTACAGCTCCGTTTCTACAAGTAAGGTGATTTTACAAAGAAAGAAAGAAAGAAAGAAGGGACATACACATGTCGATGGAAACAGGTAACTCCTCACTAAGCTACTGTGTTCCCACACAGAACCAACGCGCATGGAACAGCAAGTCGGGAATGAAGAGGAAGAACAGAGAAAAGTTAACATCAGTAAGAGCATGAAAGCGGAAGGAAGCATAGTGGGCACTAAGGAAAGACGTCCCGAAGGCCTAGTTAAAACTACAGTAACCTACAGGGTCCTCATGGGGGCGCTGCTCGCCATACAATAGAAGGGGCGAACCTACTAACCTAACCCAATGGCCAATCCCATGCATGAACAGACGTAGCTACCGTATAGCTTTTCATGTGATTGTTTGTAGCAACAGTCGCTATAATTTTACTTTATTTATTTTACATTCTGAGAGTAGCTGTCCAAGTGTCTTTTGCCACGTAAGGAAACAGGAGGCGCTGCAGTGAATCACATATTTACCAATCTCAACAATGATAAAACTGCGCAAACTTTAGTAGTATGCCAATGATAACTGGCGCTTCTGGACCGCTGGCCCCGCTCGTGCCGAAGACATAAGGTACCGGTACACAATACTCGCGAATTTTACGTGGCTTTTCTGCCGGATGGTCTACAGTTTTAAGCCAACTTATACGCGTTCTATTGGTCTCAAGATTGGCCACTGCACCACTACTAACAAGACAACAAGGCGCAAAGCAAAGAGGGAGAAAGCATATCGGTACCTAATATGATTAGCTCTAAACTAAACTCACAGAGTGAAGGAATTGCAGCCAGATGCAACGACCCTTGCGGGAAGGCACTAGTGTTACGAAGAAGCCTGTAACGGCCATTGACAAACTGAGAGGGATAGGGCATGCCAGAATATCCCCTTTAGTATCGAGACAGCTAATTAGTACTTCCCATGCACATAACTCTTAAAGGACCACAGCCCACCTGGTGTGTGGGCCATTCATGTCTGTCCACTAACTGAAGCTTGTGTGTCTACCGCGAGATAATACTTTGGTGGTGCATGGAGAATACTGAACACGTGCATGCAACTTTATAATTTTCGAGCAAAATTTCGAACAGTAAAAGGAGCCACTCACCAGCAACAACAGCGTCGTGCTTGAGAGCGCGCCGAACAATCATAATGGCGTCATGCAAGGACCGCTCTGTCTCTTCCAGGAACTGTGAAGAGCCGCCACGCAGCACCATGGTGCAGGTCTTGGCACCGGGGCAGCCAGTGAAGAGATTGTATCTGCAACGGTACCCCAAGAGAATTTAGTTATTTAATAATCTAAAGTAACTTGTAGCGTCCTACCACACAGCAAAACTGGCAAGGAAGATAGGAAATGTAAACATAACTCAATCGCACAGATCATACTGAACATTTGGTAACTAAAATTAAATTATTTCATACATTAGGTTCGGCACATATTTGGTTTTCGTAGCCACCACACTAGGGTAGCATAGCAGCTACAATAAACTCCTGACACTGACAATGTCATTTATGCCATCGCACGGATGTTGGCGAGAAAATTACATAACGAATGAATCAGACGAGGGTGTAAAGCACCAGAAAGCGCAATACATGAAAGCTGCACAGATTTCAACACCACCGACCTGCTGCTGCCCACTTGCTTCTCAAGGAACTGTTCACAGGTGCCGAGAGTCGAGTCGTTGAGATCATGTGCGGTGGTCATGATGGAGCCGCCGCACGCTTTCATTGTGCGCTTCATGTCTGCTACATCCACACGGCCGGCACAGAACATGTCTCTGCACAGAGCAACAAATGGTTGAGTTGTTTCTTACAGTAGCTTTGAAGTGCATGTACAATAAATTGTGCACACAACTGACGGCCTCATTACTAAAGGAGTGTAACACTTGAGTGTAGAAGAACCTAGCGTTGCATACAAGTAAGATGCTGGAGACACTGCAGTGTGGTGCGCCCATCACCGAGCCGTCAGATACCAACAGGGAAGAAGAGGCCACCAATATGACAATAATATCAACTCCAACATTTCACTTCAACACGATTTTGCCTTACAAAGAGTATAATGTAAAACGAAGAGCAGACTCAGGTCACTCAGCATAGCTAAACAATATGCACTGATGCTGAAAAAACTAACAACAATTTTAGTACATAGGCCTATATATATATATATTTAGCTGTAACGACAAAATCACAGAACAAACATAGCTACTTCAGAGTATTATACAATGGACATGTGCAGTAGAAGCACACAAAATAAATTCAGGAATTGAATTTCTACCACATAATGCATTCGCAGGAATTACTAAAGAAAACAACAACAGAGATATTACTAGCCGGCGGGTTAGCTACATTATGACAGGGATCTTACTGCAAAGACCGCAACAACAGCTATGCAAAGACCGCAACAACAGCTATGCATAAGTAAAACAGCTAGTCTATGCTCTAGCGATGATTAGAAAAAAATAGAAAGTCACGGCTCAAATCGCATAACTCTTCATACAGAACAAAAAACGATAATTATCACAAGTCACGTCTGTAGCATTGCAGCAAATGAGGCGAACTGACTAAGAATCAGAGGGAAACAGGATTTCTTCCTTCAACAGCCTGTCAATCACAATTGAATTTAGCAGCACATACTGAACACGAGAGACGAAACAGTCGAGTCCAGGCACCCATAGCATTTAAAGTAGCACACAACTCCTACTATAACTCTTTGCTCAATTAAACTAACTGCTTGGAGGAGCTTTCTGTTACACAGTACGGTATCACAAAAAGTACAGATCACTAGGGACAGTAGGTACCTAACTATCCCAAGAACTAGCTGCACTTAGTATGTCAAAATTACGGACAATGCAGATCAAGCAACTGCAGACTGCATCAGCTCTTGCAGGCAAATGAACACAGCCTGCTGCACAGAAATAAACGCCGCATAGCGATTGCAAGTCAGCAGCGACAAAAAGAATATTACTAGCAGGACTGCAGTCACAGACGGACATGTTTAACGACCAAGAGTCGGAAATAACTAGATGGACCCAGGAGTCTGCGTCGGACTTACCATCCGACTCCGCAACCCACGCCGCTCGTTCAGTTCTTTCTATGGATATCAGCTCTCGGTAACCAACAACTAGCGACAGTAACACTCAGGGTTGTGGAGTCGGGAGGAGTTGGGGGGAGTCAGTAGGAAATCCATTAACTACATGTAGCTATAGGAGTCTGAGTCGGAATTTATTGCCTCCAGCAGGGTTCTCAGCATTTGAAGAAAACAAAATTCCATAATATTTCCAGGATGAAAATACAAAATTCCAGGATGATAACGAACTCCTTATTTCCAACCTAGACAAGAGACCACAGTTAATTAGCCTACAGTACTAAACTTAATATCATGAAAGGTGCACTGATAACCCTTGTTTAAGATGAATTTAGGCAAGTATCATTGTTAGTTTAGTATTTAGCCAGAAAAAAGTTTTTCTATAAAGAGTAAATTACAGTATTTATGAACGATAACTGGCTATATGATACTTCAAGGTCTCTACTGGCGCTAAAGAGGCGAAACATCATTGTAGCTGTGTGTTAAAAATTACTCTTGTTAGCTTAATACCGTATGTGTACCAATAAATTTTGGTAAGAAGTAGTTTATCAAACATAATGGTCATGCTAAGTGCTAACTATATAATAAAAAGGAGTCGGTCTCCTAGAAACTACAGGGAGTCGACGTCGGTCACTTAGAAATAACCAGGAGTCAAAGTCGGTCTCCTTGACATAACCAAGAGTCGGAAACACGGGAGGACCACGAATCGGGAGTCGGACTTTAGCAAAATCTACAATCCTGGTTGCATCACAGACTGACACATAACAATGAGAGTAGCAGGGCCGGTAAAGACCACAGACACGGTTCAGAAGCCTTAACAATACCATAAAAATCTACAACATTGAGCAGGGCAGCAACTGTCACAGACGTGACAATAGTCTTCTCGAGTGGAAAAGAGAGAAAATCTTGCTCATTCAATCACTAAAGAGCCACCTAAAAATGCCCGTTCATAGGCTATTATATTCTCGTCATCGGGAGCGGTAGTCGCCCACAACCATACGAGCCCTAATAATATATTCTGTTACTTGGACTTTTGGAGATGGTAAGCAGGGAACGTCAGTAGAAGTACCAGGTTTCTGCCCTGTTGAAATGCATGGAGTCAGACAAATGCTAGTACCAGGAATCGGACCTTCAACTCCACAACCCTGATATGAAGGACACCATTTGTAACGCAACAATAATTCAGCTAACCGTACCTGTCAGCAAAATACTGAGTAGCGACGTCACCAATAGGCAGCTTGGAAAGCACAACCTTGGCACCAGATTTATGGATCAGGTCCAGTTTATCGTAAAGAATCTTCCACTCTGTGTCTACAATGCGCTGGTATTCCTGCAAATGGGGACAAAATTGGTCTAGTAATGCATGTAAAAAGGTGCAATCCTATCATTGAGGAGAGAAGTTCTAAGGAAATACAAAGAAAAGGCGAGTAAGTTGGGTTAGCCCTCCATACATGGCCCAACGTGCTACAAAAAAAAAGGAATGTGAACACATGTACCATGCCAACGTATCACAGGCACTTATTGAATGAAAAGAAAATCGGAGTACCTATACATACTGTATACAGAGTAACTCGAGAATGAAGAGGAAGTATCGAATTGAAAAGATGAAAAGACTACGTCAGTAGGAGTAGCATAAATGCAAGGAAACACAGCTTGACCAGTCTTGTGTCGGGCTCTCAAAGGGAAAGTGACACCACTGACATAACTATATGGGCCATTGCACGCCTGCCAAAGGGTTGTCCTTTTAAATTAAAACAAAACAGGCGCATAAAGTATGAAAACGAAACAGGCGCATAAAGTATGAAAACGAAACAGGCGCATAAAGTATGAAAACGAAACAGGCACATAAAGTATGAAGACATAACAGGCGCTAATTAACAGAAATTTCACCGGCACGCGCCCACTGGCAACACGGCACACAGCCCCTCACCTTGACATTGTTGACTCTGATCTCAGCATTGTCGCGTTCTGCCTTCAGCTCGAGCTCAATGTTGAGCATAGCAATTTTGGGGTTTGTGTATTTTTTGGGCTGCATTTCAAATCCAGCGTAGGAGAAGGACTTCAGGAAGGCAACGCCATCCACCAAAAAAGAATCCTGCACACAAGGCAACAAGAAAGTTTTCATATACCGCACTGAACTACCAGTTGCATTGCAGCAAATTAGCGTGCTATATTAGTATCTAAAAAAATTGAATAATGCATTAAAATAGCCATGATGTTAGCCGTCCACCGTGAAGGAACGTCAATAAGCACAAAGGTAGCTACTAGCTACTCCACGGTAAAACCTACGAGTTAGCCTAAGTTAGTAGGATATAGAGGACAGGAGAAAAGAGAAAAAAGGAAAGGAGAGAAGAATCCCTGCCAAAGAGACGATCATGAATGCATGCAAGCACTATCAAGAGCCGCTGATATGCGGAGCTTGGAGATATCAAACTGTGTAGCTAGCTGGAGCGGGAGAGAGAAGAAGACGGATTAAGGTTGTCTCGGAAACTTTGGCCGTTAAGAGTCTGCAACTCCTGGATGAGGAGTTCTTAGCTGTGGAGGATGTCTCTCCTAATGTATGTCACTACGATTTTTTAACGCATTGACTCCGGACTAACAACATAGGATGGGAGTCTATTCCAAATGCTGGCTATGAAATACGGAAAGAATTGCTGACTTAAGGTAGTTATTTGTTGAGCTTTATGCTCGAGTTTGTGACTGTTGTTTTGTAAGCAATCATTGAGGTCTCTATCAAAGAGTCCCGTTGTAGGTACGTCGTTGAAGTCATTCAAATACTTGAATGTTTCTATTAGTTGCCTTCTGAGTCGTCTTTGCTCGAGAGAGAGATCAGACCCAGTACCTTTAGGCAACATTCCTAATTTCCTACGGCTTGTTTCACAGCTGAGGTATCAATTTCGTTGCTCTGCGTTGGACTATATCCATGTTATTGATATCTTTGCACAGATGTGGCGACCAGAATTGAACAGCAAATTCTAAGTGTGGCCGCACTAATGCCTTGTACAAGGGAACGCTGATGTTGCCTTGGACTTGTATTCAAAACTTCTGTTGATGAATTTGAGTACTCTGCTTGCCATTTTCACACTCTTGTCAACTTGCTGACTGTGTTGTAGTTTGTTTGTAATAGCGACTCCCCAGTCACGTTGTTAGGTGACAGAAGGCTATACCGTCCCGTTCATTTTCAATGGCGTTTGAAGGGTTCACCAGCCCTCAGTGCAATACTGAGCATTTGTCGACATTAAACTTCATCTGCCACGTTGTGCTCCATTCCATGAAGTGGTCAAGGTCTTGTTGGAGCTCGTTTTTTTTTGTGGCAGGATAACATAGTTTAGTAGCATCCGCAAATATACTGATTTCACTATGGATGTTAAAGATCGTGATCATTGATGTAAACTGAGAACAGAAGCGGGCCAAGCACGCTACCTTGTGGAACCCCTGATGATACCTGCGTTCAGGCGCTCGTCTCTCCTTCAAGTTTCACTTGCTGCTGCCGACCCGAATAACTAGGGAGAGGTTCAGTTCAACTAGTATAGGGGACAAAACTAACTTATAGGCACACACATATATATACAGTATTATACCTATATACCTGAACTTCACGGAGACAACATACTGCACTGGCACCCAATATGGTGCCGGTTGAGGTGCTAGCTCCCACATTCCATCGTTCACCTCCACTTAGCAGCAAAGCAATCCACATGTGCAAGAAATTATCAACAAATTTAAGAGTGTATATTACTAACCTCAAGGGCACCGCCCGCAACTTTCTTGATACCAATCATATCAAGAGGCAATATGGAGTCGAGCGACATGACGGCATCAACAACCATTTTGGAGAACATGTCCTTCTGTTGGTGTATGAGTTTACTGTTGAGGGACGTGGCAGCACAGCGCTCGAGCAGTGACCGTAATTCTGCAGGGTTGTCCTTGTTGATCTGGTCAGGGGAGACAAAGTCTTAGACTCAGCATCTTAGGCTGAATTGCAAGGCGAGACAAAATTGCTTCGATATGCTATTATACCGTAACTACGCATAAATTAAAAAAAATAGCTACCCATTAGACCCATCAAAATGACAGTTCAGATAAGGAAAGGTCACAGCAGTTTGTGTTATTTTGCTGCAAGAATACTTTGTCCTGTGCTATTCAATAGTAGAAAACTTTAATCTAACAAAAAATGTTGGTCGCTGATGCATTTGCTATACTTTGATCCAACACAAACAGTTAGGCACTTTGTATACTTGGATTTAACAAATAAACAGCTAAGTATTGCACAAAATTCTTATACTAGAACCTATCTAAGCTTGAGAAATACTGGCCTGTATTTGACACACGCCGCGGCATCCAGCGAGTGGTAGCACCAAGATGGCAGCACCCAAATGTAGAGCCAGAGAGTGAAATCAAATACAAACATACTAGTGTGCCTCGCCTTAAAAAATTATATAAAAGAATTTGAGTTGTATTGGCTCTGTACGGTTTAAACAATGCCCGTGAGCAAGAAGCTGCAAAAATGGCTCCAGCGTAGGCCTAACTGCCAAGCTTGGATTCGATTTGAAAAATAAGCAATGGTGAGAGCAGCAAAACCACCATGCCACAAGACATTACAATTATAATAGATATCCACCTTTTGCTTTGGCAACTAGATGTCATTGATAGTTTCCCTATGACTCCGCTGTCTCTAAAGTAGGGCTATACGGACGGGCTAGGCAAAAGCTCCATAAGCGACAGAAAATATAGGTAGTGTGTGATCAATGAAGGTAAGGTGCAACATAATACGAGAACAACAGTGTTGCCTTCTCAGCATTAGAGACTGTTCAAGTAAGACTAAGAAATAGGGCAGCCTATATAAAACTAAAGAGAAAGACTCTGGCCATACCTTCACAGATATTGTGTTGATGAGCTTGATAGCTTCAGTTGTAGCTCTGCGGAAAGCACTCACGATGGAATGAGGGTGCACACCCTCCTCAATGAAGGGCTTGCACTGTCGGAGGAACTCCCCAGCCAGCAGCACAACTGTCGTGGTGCCGTCACCGACCTATACCGCCACAATGAAATATAGTTAGCATGAGTTACCTCACTGTGTAGAGGAGTTTATATCTAAGACTTCTGCAAGTGTAGGGCTATGCTCATAAAACAGAGCACTCAACAATATGAGACTAGCAACGTACGCACGAAGTGGACAAGCATACAATAGTGACCTTGGCATGCACCAAAGACGGGATATATCTTAGGATCTAACCTCGCTAGACCTGACTGTAGGAAAAACTAGAACATTTGAGCAGCTCCCAATGCCGTGGCCCATCATTTGTAGAGAGATGTAGTGTAGCATATGCAGGTAATGCAGTGGCGCACTGGGTAATTACCAAGATGGTTATATAGAATGAGCGATTGTCAGATCTTTTACCGCGAGCACGAGAATGCAGCGCAAAGGCTGTCGAAGGTGACTTAGCCTCTACAGAGCGTAAATGTAAAAAGGCGCAAACTCTTCACACGTTGGAGTGGCGAGCTGCAATGTAAATATTTGTATACGGTATGTGAGCAGGAGCAGCTTAAAGCTGGTTGCTGCTGCTACCTGCCGAAACTGTATCATTGATCAGAAACTCTATTTTTTGCCAATTTATCCCAGAAAACAAATGAATGGATGAAACCGATAGGAAAAATATTAGCACAAATTTTGCCTCCGAGGATTCATCACCTACTGCTTCAGTAGCTACTCCTTAGCTCTCTTAACTCGGTGACATTATCAGTCAGAACTGCGTAAAAAGTTACATTTTGTTCGAAACAGAAAGAGACCTGATGCTCGCTCCTCCTTTATATTGCCTTCATGGTTGTTACAAACCACTTATGTCTCTAGTCTGAGATCTTCCAACGAAATGGCCGCGAGGTTGAGCACTGCCAAATATCTACCTACGTTGATGCCAAATAGCTATTGACTGACACATAATAGAAGCTGATGCAGTTAGCCTTCTCGGATTCAATATACTGTATTGTTATTGTAATATTCCTAGTTTCACTTTCAGCATCTCTGATCACAGACTACACAGTGATTCAAAGAGAGTAAGGAAGAACGGATATAGCTAATGAATGTCTAGTGAAACATGGAACACTAGCACGAATCAACATGCATGGGAATGGGAACAGCAAGTCGAAGATGAAGAACAGAATAAAGCATCAATAGTTGGAGCATAAAGCTGGGAGACTTAAAGTGGACACAAAAGAAAGATGTCCCAAAGACCTAGCTAAGGCTAAGATTACCCATGGGGTGCCCCTGGGAGGAAGAGTTTCACAGTATTGCACCCCATAACATAGGATGAGTTAGTTATAGGCAGAGAGTTTAAGCCTCCATTTCCGAGCGGTACTATATCACAGAGGGAAGAGCAAGGGACATGAAGTACTTTGAAAGAAACGGGGAACCCATGCATGAAGGTGTTCCCACACAGGATCAACGGACATGGGAATTAATATAGGATGAGCAACTGGACCTAACCCAATTATAGGAAGTTAAATGATGTAACAACGACCAGAATGTATTTTTTGCTTGATTATCCAATGACCAACTGCATCATTATTATTGGTACATCAAGCATTAACTTGTCAGTAACTTAGGATCGAGTTTGTTATTGGGATGCTTGAAAATAAATCCTGCTCAAAACATGGAGCTTTCAGCCACTTCAGGTATAAATGCGTGGTGACCAACATATGCAGCGTGACCTAAATTGGACAAGCTCAACACTCTTGTCACAAATTCTGGGGAAGGTAAAGTTACTGAGCTTTGCTTAAATCGCCCTAGGCGTGCCAATCCATGACGCCTCAACTTCTTTCTCCCGGCATAAAGCCATGTTGAAACTGTTAGGAACTTCCAGGCATTCTGCTCTGCACCATACATGAACAGTTTGATATATGTACAAGGTAGATACCGGTAACCACAATCCTGATTAGGTTATCTGCCAGCGTGTTCATGTTGCTTCACCGCTGTAACATCACTAGATTAGAGTACATAGCTGGCAGTAGATAGACCAACAGGGCTGCCCACTCACAGACTGCAGCTGGGATTCATGCTTTAGACGTCAGAGAGCTATTGTCATAACTACAGATATTAAATCTAGATTTAGCTGTAGTTAGATCAGTAGAAAATTGTAATTAGATCAGTAGAAAATTGAAAATTCCTCATAATAATCATTGGTAAAATATCAATTGTAAGCTAATTAAAATATTTTGTAATTTAATTCTGGTTCAATAGATTACAGTACAACCCCCTCTCACCCCAAGCCAACTTACTAAACACAGTTGAATATCATCCGACAATAGATCACAATATGAAGTGTCATTTTAAGTTTATTTTCAACCACACCTCAAGGTACCTACATCAACATAAGATGAGTGAGGTTAGAACAAATATAGTAGCTACTAAAGATTAAAACACTTAAAACATATTAATTGCGTGTGGTAGAATATAGTGAAAAGAACAGTCCCACAAACATTGAAATCAGTCAAATGGACATGCCTAAACCAGCTCTAGCTTGGTCACAAGGACATAACTATATCAGCTTTAGCATGGTCACACTGGCACCAGCTTTAAAATGGTCACAAGGACATAGCTACTTGTACATGTTTTAAATTGTCACAAAGACATACCTACCTAGGTACCATTACCTATACCAGCTTCATCTTGGCACAAGGTCAAACCTACACCAGCTCATATTTGCCACAAGGACACCTATCTCAGCTTTAAACTGGTCACAAGGATGCCTATATAAGCTTCAAATTGGTCACAGAAAGCCTACATCATTTTTTAAAACTGTCTCAGTATGCAATGGAAAATAAATTCAACAATTAGCTGCGCCACCTCCAGCTCCCCACTTTCGCCACAACAACAGAGGCAAAACTCCAATTTGTTACAAAAAAACAAAAGCAGCAGAATTGACAAGAGAAATTACCTCTGAATCTTGAGACTTGGCAATTTCAACAAGGGTCTTGGCAGCAGGATGAATGATGTTCATTTCTTTGAGGATTGTGGCTCCATCATTGCTGATGGTGGCTTCTGCCTGTAACCATACAAAGATTTATCCATAGAAGGTACAATTAATGCAGTAAACACACATTCTACAACATGCTAAAAAGGGAAATACAGTGGAACCCCGTTTTCCCGGACTTTTTACACTTTCGGGGTGTTCCCAGAACATTCCGGGAAACTGAAACCAAGCCGGAATACCGGAAAAATTTGGCATTTCCCGGAAGAAGTCTGGACCTTCAGAAAAATTCCCGAAAATGATGCTGCGCAGTCCGCAGATACTGAAATTCACCTATTGCGCAGCGTCTCTTCCGGGAATCGGAAGGCAACCACTGCCATTTTCGTTCAGTATGCATCTGCACATCGTGGTGTTCAGTTGAAAAGTGCTATTTTAGTGATTTAAATTCAAATTTATGGGTTAAATTTTGGGTTTTTAAAGTGAATGTGATGAATAATATTGAGTGCTATAGCTACTTAATATAACTTATAAGTACGCTAGAAAAGTCACTTATTTATTACTTCTAACGAAAACATCACTTGGTGAACTCGTAAGTCAACTCTAGCCCCTAGGCCAGCTTTGCAGTCATTCAAACGCAAATGCATCAAGTACTGTAGCTAACTACATACATACTGTACAGTATGTATGCATTATGAGCAGTAATGTTCATTAGATAACTACATTAATGTTATTCTTATTTTTTTTTTTTGGGGGGGGGGAAGTGATGATTACATATTTGAGCCTAGCCTCACTGTACTGTAGACAGTATGTACTTTTTATATTACAGTAAATACTGTACATACGCAATTCATTATTGCATACATATATGTACAGTACTGTAATTTATGATAGGTAGCTACTGCACTCCGGAATCACTATTAAACATTGTTATTTTGGGCCATACATGTGTCTGCTTCTGGACCAATCTCTATACAACGGAATGCTCCGGTGTATAGTGATAAAAGTCCGTTATATAGGGATCTCTTTATAAACTGGAAATCTCCTTATAACGGACAAAAAATTTTGGAGGCTCCCCCCGAGGTGTCCGTTATATAGAGAGTTTACTGTATCAGTACCGGTATATCATTTTAATATTTTCAGCTCATTCATTATATAATTACTCAAAACTCTTCAGTACATGGATCAACAGACTGCTGGTTTCATGATGCTACCTCTAATAAAAAGTTATGAGCCACAATTTTCTTGACTAGCATCACAAATAGGGTCCTACAAGAATTAAAAGAAGTTCAGTGTTCTTCATCAGACACAAAATATTTGCAACAATGACAAGACTTGTTACTTACCTTAGCATTGACCATAAGTTTGTCCATGCCACGAGGACCAAGTGTAGTCCTGATGGCATCAACCACAACACTGCATGCATTGATGTTGCTGATGAGCTGGCCCTTGCCCTGACTGGTGTCAGTGCCTTCTTTCAGTAAGATCACTTGAGGTTGCTGAAACAGTTAATTCAAATGCATTACCATGAATGAAATTATTACCATAAGTACTATATAATAATTCACGTAGTGTTTTTATTTATTTACAACTATATTTATATCTTTCCTGTCATGCTCTATGGGAATAAGTTAGGAGAACACTCAGGTGCCAAAGACAATAGGTAGGGTCGATTGGGGCAAATTGTGCGCATTTTTTTTCAATTGGTTGTCACACTCTTACTATCGATCTTTGAGAAACGGCTATTTTACTGTAAGGGCAGTGATACATGTAGTTATGATACATATTAAGTTCAAAGCAATAACTGTCATAGTAAAAATTTGAAAAAATAAAA
>LQNS02278125.1:42152893-42163724 GCA_001587735.2 Parhyale hawaiensis | reverse complement strand
AGAAGGCCCTGACTCCCGACATAGCTCCCTCCGTCATACCCCCTCCAACCCCAACACCATAGCTACACCCCTATCCTCCCGATCAAACCAACCATCTACCACCCCACCCCCACACTCCCTCCTTAACTGATCGATCAAGATACTCCTATCAGACTCATATCAACTACATTCCCCTGTCATATGTTCAACGCTCTCATCCACCTCCAACTCACAAACCTGACACTGCTTACTTGTCGCAAGAAGGTTAGAATCTGAGAGCTTATTTGAAGTAAAGTAATGTTAATTATACAATGCAATATAACTATTTCAAATGGCCAATTCTCATGCCTGCCTGACGGCAACACTGAAAGCTCCGAAAACGACGAGGCGACACGTGTGGCGAAGATCCCTTCTTCTTCGTTGAGCCTCTAACCGGAGCGGTTCGAAATGTTTAGTGTGAAGTGAAAAAGTGCAAGAGACCACATTTTCGAATATATAAGCTCTGAGACGATAAGAACCTTCCTCAAAACCTTAAAGGTAAGCATGAGCTGCGGTTACTTATATGTTGTTTATTTTGCCTTTAATTAAGTTGAATAAATGCTTAGCCATAGTTTGTCTAGGATAAATTTTTGCCAATCTCTTCGCATTTCCACATTTTTGAACCGATTTGGACCATTCAACCGCCAAAATGCGCCTCTATGACTCAACCTTCCGACCAGGTATATATGCGTTTCATTTGACCCAATTATGGTCCATTTGTCCCATGGGGACCGTTTGCCTCAAATTTTACCCCCTCTATTTTTGTATTTTTACATCGATTGAAGCCGTTCTTGCGCCAACCAACTTTTCCTAACATTATCTCGGGTCATAAGTACCATTTGGTCTCGTACCATCCAATTTGTCCCATGCGGACAAATTGCCCCCCCCCCCGCGTGGCACTCCCTCTAATTTTTGCAATTTTCTTCCAATTTCAGCCATTTTAACCTAAAATGACTCCTTTTAACATAATCTAGTGTCATCCGGGTCACTTGGGACCGTATACGCGCCTTATTTGTCCCAATGGGACAAATTGCCCCATTTTCGAAATTGCCCACCCCTATTTCCATAATTTTCGTCCGATTTCAACCGTTCTAACGCCAAATTACTTCAATAACCATAATCTAGTTTAATTAGCAGCAGTAAGGACCAATTAGAACCCCATTTGTCCCCTTGGACGGTCACTGCCAAAAAAGAGCCGCGCACAGGGCCGCGCTCGGGGCCGCGTTCGTAAGTTGAGTTCTTTCAACTTGAATTTTGCAGTGGGAGTCATTCGTCGCCCTAGCTCTTCATTTGCCCCAATGGGACCTCCACTGGGCCCATATGTATTTTCTCTCAGTTTTGCTCATTTCCTGTCGTTTTAGCGCCATATTACTTATTTTGGCTATTCTCAACCTTTCCCCACAATTTACGTCCACAGCTGTCCCTCTGTCCCAACTGGGACCGCTGGTCCCAGTTGCCCATTGCGTAGCTGGAAGATAAATCTCCTCGGGCTCTTTGCATTTCCCCAAATTTCACCGATTTTTACGGTTCAAGCGCCAAAATGCGTCTCTATGGGTCGCCTTAACGACGTGCTATCAGGCCTGCGCATAACTACTATATTAAACCAAGAAAAGATTGCCCTGTGTTATACAATAAGAATGAACATAAAATATCTAACAGTAGTTAAAATACTGAGTCATTTGATTAACAAAGGTGAGAAACCCTGTAGCACAACCAATTCACAATCACAGTCCCCCATCCAATATATTTTTTTGGTGGGCCTGGCCCCCCCCCCCCCCCCCCTCCCAATAATCTGATGTGACTTTAAATAAATTTTAATTTCCTGAGGCTCGGGCAAGTTCAGCTGAGGGCCCCCGTAGCTCCATCATAGTATAGCTGTGGTAGAGTAATGAATTATCCATGCAACTCGTCTTCCAGAGGGGACCCTCCTCAACACCAGTCCAGAGGCAACCACCCCCAATGCCCTCATAAAAATTCAACCTTGCCCAAATATTCGTGCCTGGCGAAGAATTTCATGAACTTTGTGCAAAACTAGCATGCAACTGATCTTTCATTGCAGAAAATTTCTCTGCATCAAACTGCATGTCATTTTCAATCCCCTAAGTGGCTAATTTTAGCAACACGAGATACTAAAGGCGAAAAAGTTATTTGAAATGGACGGCACATTCTCTTTGCCTGGCTAATTTGTTCTGCTTTATTATTGCAGGTCCCATTTTGAGAATTTTAAAGCCAAAACGCCACTCTTATTGTTTCCTACTCCAGTGAATCACTCACTCACTTACTTTTAAAACTTGTTAAAACTCTGCCAGTGTTAAACTGTGTTTCAATATTATTTGTGACTTATGGCAAGCACGTTTCTGCATGCTAGATAACCGTGTCGTGCAAACCTAAGAATAATAGGTATCAAAGACGTCTTGGGTTGGTGAAGTGAAACCTTATTAAACGATATTTTTTTTTAACTTCATCACTCTGTATTAAATTCTTTGAGTACAATGAGTTCAACTCAAACCAATTAACTTTTAGACGGCAAAAAATCAATACCGTAGCTTAAAATGGTATATTATTCCTTTTATATCTAGAACTCTTCTGCATCGCAGGTTCACAAGGAAGGTGAAGACCAGGAAGGCGGTACGTATCATCGTATACCTATTTATTCCTTCTCTAGCGCAATCGGGTTTCAAATACTGTAATTTCTACAACACTTTGAACGGGACAAAAGCAGCGCTTATGTAAATATATATTATTTCTGACAAGTTGAGCGAAAAGAGCTTAGCTTATCGCTGTCACTCTTTGTTCCGAAAAATCTTTCTCACGCTGCTGTGATGGAAAATTACCATAGGGATATATTAAGCCCATTTTTTCGTTTTTCTCAAAACTCTCTCAAAACTCGACTACGTATATTGATTTCTTCGCCAAATAAACTGGCTTCCTCTGTCTCTATTTCCGTGCTCTATTCATTTAGCCATGAAATTCATAATAACTTTGTCAATGCAATATACGGATTATGATGTTGCTCCCATCATGCTTTTCAAACGGACTAACATATTCACAAATTCTTAATTCTTCCGGCACAGAGAACTTCATTTGTTTATTTTTATGCAATCCTTAAAATACTTAATTGCTTTCCCAGAGGCAAGCACATTGAGTTAATTAATTATAGTGTAACTTTTCCTAGTCTTCCCTACTTCACAAAAACTATTCTCGGGGCCAAGTAGTTAGTACGATGTATCGCTTATTGTCTCGAGGTGAGACGCACGGATCCCCGCCTAAAAGGTGAAGTCGTGATGGTCCGAACAGCAGCGTCAACGTTTGTAACTTTCATGGTTGGTAACATTCATGCAAGCAACACCTCGCAGCATTGGGGCATTCGGCGGGTTGAAGCTGGCTAATTTTTGTGGTCACCCTAATCCATACCCACGGTAGCTGCGGACATTGCGCCCTGCACTGTTGTGTCGAGGTACCCAGGATCGATCCCCACACCAGGCGCAGTCTTTCTCAGGCACCCGACCCGCTGAATCAGCGCATTTGCTTGTGTGCATAGCTATCGTGGGGGTACCAGCCCTAGGACAGGGGGTGGCTGGTCGTTGAACCTTCCGTTTCAGCGCCACAGTTCTTTGCGATCAGTCATCGGCTGCAGCTGCACTTACTCCTCTGGGGCCAGTTGGTCTATGTCTGCCGCACGAATCAGTGCGAGAAGATTTCTCAGTGCAGGGTGCGATCAAAGTTGACTTTACCTTTTCCATGTCTTAACTAAGTTAACATCGCAATGTCGCTGCAGCTAATTGTGCTTGCAGTGCCAACACATCTTAATTTTTTTCAGTTTTGCCTAAACATTCACATGTTTTGCCATAACGGTAATAGCTTTAGTGGACCGGAGCGTGAGTTCCGGCTGATATCTGAGAATTGGCCTGTCGGTCCGTCTACTGGCAACTATCTTACCGTTTTAGTCGTTCATTGCTGAATCTACAGGGCTGACTATCCGTGCTTCACTGCAGCTGTGCAAGCCTCTGGGCCCGATAATAGCGACTAATTATTTACAGCTTGAACCAGTCAGGCCAATAGTGGGCGTACCTTAGTACAAATTACCTTTGCCAATTAATAATGACATATTTAGAGTACGTTCAACTTGGCCCCGAAATGAAGCACTCGACGCTCAACTTGTCCGAAACCACAGACAGGTACGCTGGCTTCGATCAGGTGAACTAAGCTCCCAACTCACATATTTTTCTCCAGACGGTTACCCTTGACACATACAAAATTTCAATCTTGCTCTTTAAAAATGTTTTCAGAAGGCTCAAGCTAGTCACCAGTTTCGAGCACTCGCAAAGTGCTTCAAAATTGTGAAGCTTCTAACTGCAGTTGCGGCTAAGCTATTCCTCGTAGGCTTGATTTCAGCGCCCAATCTAACAGGCCCTCAACATCGTGAGGTAGACACTTTCTGGCTGTGCAATGGTGGATTGTTTAGAAAAATCAACGTCGGTTTTTCGCTGGCGAGAGTTGAGGGGAAGTGCTTCATTGCAAAAAAAAATAAGCATTTGTCTATTTATTGAAACTAATTAAAACAAATAAGTATAGAAGTGGTACATCGATTTTTCTCATATGAATGCTCCAGATAAATTTTTATGCAGTTAAAAGTAACACGAGGCTAGTAGAAGTATACGGACCTTTATTTCTAATGTTGGACAGGCATGAAGACTTTGATTGTAATTTGAATTGAATAATAAACGTAATTAGAAGCATAGGCAACGAATCAACTATCTAAGAATAATCAAAATTCCATCTTACGTATCTGAGAAGTTGGAAACGCCACAATGCAATGCACAGCATAGCCTATTGAATGGCATAAGTAATTCAGCCCTATAGTTCGATAATGATTGACTCTTCCAAGCAATGTCAATTATGGCTTGTGAAATATGAGGTTATTTTCAAACGAAAATTCTCAGACTTTTTCTAAATCCGCATGCAGACGAAAAGCAAAAGTTGCCGAGAGTGGCATTTCGCCGACAAATGCTCCATCAGACTCGGCGAAAGAGTTGTTTGAAGAAAGAGTTGAGCGGATGTGTCTAGGCCAATCTTCTTCGCAGCTTTCGAGCAGTTCATTTTAAGCAACTTACGGCCCAGCAGTTTTCCCTGTTATCTATTAACTACTATGGTAGGTAACGCCTTCATTTTTCTTAAAAATAAATGTTGAATATGGACGATTGAAGCAATGTCAAACACATAAAATGCATTTGTCTCCAGGTTACAATGATGATAGCCGCAGGAAACGTACATTTCAAAATTTTATTAAGAAACTGCAAGATAGTGCAAAACATTCAGATTCTAAGTATTATGCACTATGCATGGTGAATTAAAAAGCAGCTTGTAAACAATCAATGAAACTTCTTAAATTAATACTGAAAATTTTTTTTTACTGCCGATGCTACACGCTATCCAAAAGAACGCGTATCCGAGTTTTGCGCGCAAAATCGACGCCTAAAAACTTGTACTCTCGCTTTTGCGCATAATTCTAGGATGGAGCATGCAGCACTTTTGCGCTCGATTCACTGGTCAAATGCACGAAATTCAGTAAACAAACCAACACCAGCAGGAATCAAAGAGTTACTGCCGACGCTACTGCCATAGATAGCGGTTAATATTTTCAGCGTATATTCTCCAATTTTATTCAGTCTTATTTATTTGTATCGTATTGCGTTTAGTTTACACCCTTTGCCTCCTGGCCACCAGCCATCTATAGGAGGGTAGGGCGTTCAGTTCGCGTTCAAGATATTCTATAATTGTACTTAGCATCATTTTTGAAACATTGGATAGTATCAATTATCCTATTCTGCTTGTCAGAAGTATTTTTATCATGGTATTCAGTCTGTAGCCATGACAACGTCGTTTGGGTGAACGGAGCTCGAAGTTTTTTAACAAACGGTCCGTTCTCAAGTCTGAATAGTTTTTTCTTTGCGCAAAAAAATTTGCGCGTTTGCGAGAGTTTTCTCAGCTTTTGGCATGCGTGTGTCATCGCCGTAAGAACGTTTTGCCCGCTACGTGTGCACTGAAATGTTGTGCCAAGCTTGCTGATCCGATCCGACAATTTTGTTTGGTAGAAATCAGGGAAGATGTCGTTCGTCTGAGCACAGATTACAAAATAAGTAAAATGCAATGGTACGATCAGCATTTCACCCAATGACAGAGTCTTGCAACTTTTCGGATTAACTATGAATCTATTATACACTCGAGTAGAAGAGAAGACGAATGAAAAATAGTCTTGTAGTCTATAGTTTAACCCTTTAAGATCCACTGGGCCCCACAAGTCCCGTTTCGCAAAAATTAGGTTTCCAAATAGCAACGAAAGCGGCCAGCTATTGACGCGCCCCAGACCCTGCCATCACCAGTACGGGCTTTGGCCGAAAAAAAGAGGAAGAAAAGAAAGGAAAAGAGCATCAGGTGGTACTACCCTAGGGAAGGGAGAGAGAAGCAGACTGCGGAAGGCTGAGTAACCAGCTATGGCACTAGCCTGTTCATCTCCTCTCGGGGATGCCGTTAGACCAAGAAGGTCTCATCCGCCTATAGAGTGGCATTTCCTCCAACTCAGGGGTTACCCAGAGTCCCAAACCCAAAGCCAGCTCATACAAACAAAGCGGCGTCCGGTGGCCGGACAATGGAGGCGGCCTTATAACGCGCAGGCATCGCGTTAATGTTGCGGTAAATGTACTGATGCGATGTGACACTAGGCTGTGTAAACACCCACATTCGAAGAAGTCGGCAGCCCGGGGAGGGGGGCAGCCATGCTGTGTGGCTGTGCCCCCCAATATTTTTGACGTTCCGCCACCACTGGTTCAGGCGTAAGTTGAGTTAATAACTCACAGGTTCTGATCAGGACGATTTAAAATTTTCGTTTCTGTAAGTCGGTCGTGTAGCATGGGATATTAATTTTACGGGGATTAGTTTGGTAGTGACACGCATGCCGATTTATTGACCTTAATCATTGGCGTACACAAGGGGGAGCACAATGGGAACATGTCCCCTTAGGCAGAAATGGCTCAAAATATGGTGATGCCAGAAACACTGGCGGATACAGGGGGGGGGGGGCATTCATGGCATTTGCCCCCACCCTCAGGAATATTGGGGGAGGCATTCAACACAAAATGCCCTCCCCTCAGAAAATGATAATAAGCATCCTTTAACAATTTGTATATGAAATAAAGCGTTCTGAAACTGAAATAAAATATTTTCTCAAGATTGCTTGTGCTGAGCCCATTTCTCTTTTCGCTCTACATTAGTTTTGTTCGCTCGTGAAAAATCATTCACATACTGAGAGTCACCAGCTGATATAGGTTGCTGCCACTTGGCGCCAGAATGCGACAGGAGAGACGTAAATAATTATGATTCTTACTGCTTGATCATCAGCAGGAAATTAAACTCGCCTACTGCTACATGTGTTACTGACAATATAACAATGGCTGCAAATCACTGGCCTATTTTTGCCTGTTTGTTTTATAAAGAGGAGGACACGAAACATACAAATATACAAGCAAATACACACGATGGTGTTTATTATATTGTTTGATAATCATACACTCGTATTTTTCTTTTAGATCTCTGTAAAGCTAGTATAAAAAATTTCAAAGTAAATACCAGTATCAGGAAATTAAAATTTCAAGTTGCCTTGGATTATTGGGGGCCCAGGCCCACCCAATATAATTATTGGAGGGGCCTGGCCACCAGCCCCTTCCCCCTGTTCCACCGCCCCTGTTTCTATCCTAGGCAAGTGGGCATGCGGTAAACGATTTAAACAGATTTTTTTCCAACTCTACTGCATAAAGTAATACCAGTTTTGTTTCACTTTCGAATGTTCTTGGGGCTGGCAGTTCATTTCTGGAGGCAATGAAGATCTGCGACTTTTTTGTCTTATTAGAATATGGTAGCTTCCTATTAATGAGGGCCTATCATTATTAGTAAAACTTCACGCTAGGGCCCCCACGGACAGGTAGCATTACCCAAATGAAGCACTATGCAACACCGGGAATAACGAAACGCTGCTAAAGTAAATCAAACAAAAAGCCATTAACGGCTGACTTAAACGCCGGCAGGCCAACACGACCAAAGCCAACACGACCAAACCCGCAACAGACCAGAGTACGAAGCTTTAACACTTGAATTGCTCTATACGTGAGCAATTTACGTAAAGTTTGGTTTGGTTTGTCTGCGATATCGTGGGAACCAAATCTATGCCATGTCTTTGAATATTACACTACCTTATTCAGACGTAGTATTCTCTGAAATAACCGATTCATGTGCCAAGTTAGAAACTGTCTTATGTAGCAGAGATACGACCAGTACTTGAACAAGCTCAACAAGCATGTAACTTCTTAGCATTCATGATTAGATTAGATTAGATAGGCGGCAGTAGACGAACCAAGAGGCCCATTCCCAAAGAGACATCGGGACTAACACCCCGGCCTCTTTGAGCTATTGCCATTAAAACCCAGGCCTCTTTGAGCTATTGCCATTAACACCCCGGCCTCTTTGAGCTATTGCCATTAACACCCCGGCCTCTTTGAGCTATTGCCATGAGTTGCCTACATATTTTTCCTCGAGGCTTGCGTATAACCATGGTTTTCATTTTGTTTTCATAATTAATCAAATACAGTAATCGTATTGATCTGACAGGTTTACAGTGGCTATACAGCTACCGAGGCCCATGTGTCGCAAATGTATAACCACAAGCGAAAACGATAAAGGTGACCTTTGACACGAAATAAAGGATATACGAAAAATGGAGTCCAACCCCGCTTGTTGTCCTTCGCAAGTTTCAACCAAGAAACACCTTTTATTTCTTATGAGCGCACTAGCTTGCGTTACATTCGCTTAATATTATCTCTCACTAAAATTAATATCCAATTCCAAAACGTCGATCCAAAGGAAAATTGGTGATCATAAATTAGCAAACTGACAACATACTTTGACAAAACGTTCTCCAAATGCTATAGCATTACTATTAAAAATGTTATTCAACAACACATCAAGTACCATTCATTGCATACACGAAAAACATTAAGGTTATGGAAGACACAGTAATTGCTGATGAACTATCAGGCGAATTATCATACACTCCTACCGCCTTCTGGCTTCAGGTGACTACAACCTCAAGTGTTATTACACGGTATCGCTCGTCAGACGAATTTTATTTTTTGCAAAGAATGCTGAGAAAACAGGAAATGATCAAGGAAATGTAATCAACACCAATAGTCATGATAAATTATCATATTTTAAATCACAATTAAACTCTCTTTATTGTACCAGTTATTTAAAAATGTTTAGTATCAATTTCTGCGAGGGGCGCACTTTCTTTGTATCGAATGCCCCTCTCCCCCAAAAAATTTGTTTGGGAAAATGCCACGAATGCCCCTCCCCCTGTAGCTGCCAGTGCCTCTGCATTTCTAACGGAGCTGTGGTCAATGCTACATAAGAAAATGCCACCTATCATAAAAGTATTCAACTATTTTGGAGTCTATTATGCTGTCTATCATCAATAACTCAGGAATTTTTTTTCTTAAACTCTCTCTTTATTACACAGTTGAGCGGTCCTCGAAGCACCATTACAGTCTTAAACATCTGAATCACTAAGGGGATTATTGAGCTATAACTAGTAGTCATGGATAGTGTGAAGTAATTCTTCTTCACAGTATTTTAGCCTGTTTGTTATAGTTGAGGAACTTACCCTTCATGATTTGAAGCACTTATACGAAAGACATTTGAAAGGAAGGAGACATAAAATTGGCCACTTTGGTAATTCGCTTAACACCAGCTATTCTGATGTATCAATATTTCACACTACTCTCTTGGCACAAGAACCAGTGATTTGCAGCCATTGTTATATTGTCAGTAACGCGTGTAGCAGTAGGCGAGTTTAATTTCCTGCTGATGATCAAGCAGCAAGAATCATAATTATTGAAGTCTCTCCTGTCGCATTCTGGCGGCAAGTGGCAGCAACCTATATCAGCTGGTGACTCTCAGTATGTGAATGATTTTTCACGAGCGAACAAAACTAATGTAGAGCGAAAAGACAGACGGGCTCAGCACAAGCAATGTTGAGAAAATATTTTATTTCAGTTTCAGAACGCTTTATTTCATATACAAATTGTTAAAGCATGTTTAATATCATTTTTTGGGGGAGGGCATTTTGTATTGAATGCCTCCCCCAAAATTCCTGAGGGTGGGGCAAATGCCATGAATCCCCCCCCCCTGTATCCGAAAGTGTTTCTGGCATCACCATATTTTGAGCCATTTTTGCCTAAGGGGGACATGTTCCCCCTGTGCCCCCCCCCTTGTGTACGCCAATGATTAAGGCCAATAAATCGGCATGCGTGTTACTACCATATTATTATATCCCCGTACAATTAATATCCCGTGCTACACGACCGACTTACAGAAACGAAAATTTTAAATCGTCTTGATCAGAACCTGTGAGTTATTAACTCAACTTACACCTGAACCAGTGGCGGCGGAACGTCAAAAATATTGGGGGGCACAGCCACACAGCATGGCTGCCCCCCTCCCCGGGCGCATGAGTCTGAACCCTAGATATTCTGGGTGATGGTAAGTGATGGTCGGACCGGGATAGAAAAAAAGTAGAATTGCATATCAACATGAAGACAATAATTATATAATACAAAAAAAAATTGAGGTGGTGGCACAATCCCACCAGTATAGAATAGTGTACGCGCGATGCCGGTGCGTGTACGCAGTGCCGTGACAGTTTTGACAGTGTATCCGCTGCAAGCACGGTGAGAGTGTAGCGCTGCTCTCTAAGCAAGCAATA
>LQNS02278125.1:42107572-42117965 GCA_001587735.2 Parhyale hawaiensis | reverse complement strand
TCTTCGATCCTCCCACCTGATGAGCTGAGGTTACAGCGAAACGCGTCGTGGGTAATAAAATTTAAACTATATTATTTGCTTCTGATCTAATTCTTCAATATGTACGCCATCTAGAACCAGAATATATATATATATATATATAAACAGTGACAACCTAAGGAACGAACAAACAGCTCATCAGAAAAATTTGGTTATCTACTCTTCGTGACATACCTAACAATTCATGAAAATCCGTCCATAACTTTTTGAGTTATGACATTCGGAAAAATGAAGCCGACAGCTAGACAAACAAACAAACAAACAAACAAACAAGCGGATGAACGGACCTTCACTGAAAGTTAATCATCTGTTCCTCCTAACATACTTAACAATCCCTGTAAATTTCGCTAAATTCCGTCCATAACTTTTTGAGATATCTTGATGACAGACAGACAAAATAGCAGACAGACAAACCCCACGAAAGCATAACCTCCTTGGCAGAGGTAATAAACCATCCACCATCATGGAATTGAGACTCTATTAATTATATGTGAAACTGTTAGATGCTTAATACACCTCATCTTATGCAAATTAGCTTCTAGCTTCATACTATAGGTTTAAAATATTCAAAGTCGCATTCCGGGCCACTCAATACAGTGAGTGATCTGACGACCAATTCAGGTCATGAATGGGTCATTCATTAAATAATTTCCTCTTCAAGCCATTGTTTTTACAGCTCTCTTTATCATTTGAGTCAATTACACAAGAACAAAGGCAAAGAATGAACTTGAATATTGCCGTCGAATCAAATGAAAATTAGTCTCATTTTCACTTTGCCTGCATGTTACTTGACTGTCCATTCGATAAAAGTTTATAAACATTGACTGCAATAGGTAAATAACATTTTTGTACGTTTTATTGCATAAGAACTTACTCGATCATTATGAAAGTTAAGCGCCCAATACAATTTGTGTACTGCAGGCATACGCCAAACGTACTAGTAGGTATGTCTATATACAAAAAGTATTACAGTAAACCATCAAGGTATTTTGCATGAGTCTTGTCTGCCTACAAATCTATGTAGGACCTGATTGTAGGCCTATTCACTATGTCTTAGAATGTCATACAGTATTCGTTTATCAATTAGGGTTCAACGTATACCATCACAACTGAATGAGTGGAATGATTTTCCGTGTGCGTTTGGTAGGTGACGTTGCTCTCTACATGAATTATAACGGCACTATTGCATGGTGGCCCTGGAATTGTTACACGTTTAGTGAACTGAAGATGAACAATGTTGAATGCTTGCCATAGCCCTGACTTTTATAGGTCCCATTTATCAAACATGACTCACTGGGGAAATGCTCTTGGGACTTCTACTGATAACTTTTGTTATAATGGACAGTGACCAATAGTTTTCATTTTTGCTTATTTCAGGTAGCCTGACATCAGCAGCATGCCGAAGAGAAATAGAAAGGTTATCATTGAAGGCCGTCAGCGACAACAAGTGTATCATTTACGACAGTGCGGCCATCAAACTGCACTTTTTCCAGTTCCCTGATCTACCAAATCCCCAGGATGATTCAACCGAATTTGTGGAATCAGGAATGACAGCTGCGATCGTTTGGGATGGTACATCGTCGTGATGCTATTAGTAGGCTAATTCCCGATCCGTTACAGTTAACGGAAAATCAAAGTTACCATTGTGGATGCAACCTGACATTCACCAGTAATCTAGACCGTCTTAAACCCAACAATCCTGCTTCTGACTGTCAGTCTAGAAAAGAAAGTCGGTGCAACTCAGCTGAAAAAATGCCGGTACTAATATTTGAATAGTTTGAACTGTATCTTCTGCAAGATGTATGAGATGATGATAGAAATAGCAGTACCTGAACCACTAACATCTGCACTTACCTTCAACCATGACCTTCATATCATCCGGGTGGGTGAAGTAATTATGGGTAATGACGGGATGATCCTGCGGGGAGGCGCTGCGTAAGGTGATGTAGCCGCGCGACTTGGGACGCAGCAACATGGGCAGGATGGTGATGGAGTCCCGGCCTGACAGTGGCTTTAGGTATCCTTCCCACGTCTGCCACATAACAACAATAAAGAGAATAATATGTATACACTGTTAAAACTCAATCACCAGTAAAACGGGGTCGAGAATAAAATTAAAATAAGATATTACGAATGCCTATGATGCTTATGAAGCCATTGTGATGAGACACATGCACAGTAATAAACAACAAACAGAATCAACCCATGCTTGCAGTGGAATAATGCAGTACATAGCGCAACATGTGAAACGTATCTTAAAGTCATGACAGTGAGGCAAAACGCAATGCAAGCTAGAACGCCTCGTGGCGTAAGACCATCACCCGCGGTGGGGGCAAATGGCCAGCTAATGGCCAATGGCCAGCTAATCCTTGTCATATGGATGCTGTGTCCAACAAGGCTAGGGCAGAGCGCTCCGTTCAGATCTCTTGGTAATAACATAGAAAAAAATAGAGCGCGTCGTAGTGTACGACAATCTACCGCGGTGGAGGCAAATTCAACGCCATCATATTTTTATGGCCAGCTAGGCCTAGTTTTTTTGGCATGGGTCACATCTAGATCAACCCACCAAGCTCCCTACAAAAAATTATGAACATTGCTCAACTCCTTCGACTACTTATTGGGTGGACAGACATATATATATGTATACAAATAAATAAGTACATACTTAAATCTTCAACGAAAAAATATAATCACCTCTCTCATTTCGTTCACGGGTGATAATCATTGCAATAACGAGCAAACGGAATACTGACCGGCAGCCGCTGGAGGGCCAATTTTATCTAGATCTTAAGAGAGCAGAGGAGCTGAGTCTATACGGGGAGCAGATGGACCAGATACAGCAGATGGATACTGAGCGCGTGGAAATATTGCCTACATGTTATATATCCGCGCAGCGATCCGAGTCTTTGTCTTGTTTTGTTTGCTGGACCTTCATAGCAGTGTTCATAATCGTTCTTCTAACATAATTTCCTTCGGGTGCTAATACGTATATTCTATGCTTACATATATGTACTACGAAGCAACACACTCTATGGGAATTAGATGGGAAAGAATTCGAACCCCGATGCAAGAGAAGCTAAGTTCCCAGCTGAACTATCCTGAAATGTGGCAGTGAAGACGTCTGAAGCGACTCTTGAGGCTTGTTCACACGGTAGTTTTTTTGCTCTACGTTCAGACTACACAGCGTTCGAATGTAAGCTGCGATTGTTAAAGCAACAAAGAAGTACATAACACCAATACTAAATTCTACTTCACTCCAAACTTGAGGAGACATTCGAAACTGTACTAGTGACACTTGTAGAGCCAACTGACTACACACACGGCTAACATTATTGTAAGTCATTCAGTGTACACACAGTTGTGTGTACGTGCACTGACGCGACGAAACGCTCGCATCTTCTGATGCATGAACGTAGGACGCAAGAGCATCGCGCGAACAGGCGTTCAGCAGCAACATGGATATTGAATTCCACTTTCCTCTCACATAAGAACTTTCTTTGCTCTAGCTTACGATGCGTAAATTGAGTAAAGGATCAACCCAGAAAATGGGCAAAATATTCATTAGAGCACAGCCATAAAAAAGATCAAAAGAAGTATGGCCAATTCCGTAAAGTAATCATTTTTGTCGTCATTTTAAGACGACGCAGGCCATTATTAAATGAAACGCTTCTAGTAAAAGCATCTGCCATAAACAAACAGAGATATATTTCTCTTTGGGCTGATACACAACCTCAGGCGCTTAAGTCTCAGGCGCTTCCTAAATGCGTTTTTTTCTCTCTTCCGCTCCAACTACACTGTCTGACATCTTTAACTCCGCATATCAGCGGCTATTGATCATAATTTCATGTATTCGTTATCGTCTCATTTGCTGAGACTCTTCTCCCTCCTCTTTTTTTTTCTCTCTCTCTTCTTCTCTTTCCCCCAGTCGTTTATATCCTAGTCACTTAATGGCAATAGCTCTTAGAAGGTCGGGGCGGAAGTTTCGGTGTCTCTTTGAGAATGGGCCTGTTGGTTCGTCTACTGCCGCCTATCTAATCTACACGCAGAAAAGTATGTTTTTTACGATGAAAAACCCCTGGTTTCTTATCCCTAACAACGTAGTATTTTAGCTACAGAGCAATAAAAATTAACCGTAAAAGACACTGTTGTTCATCACAACGCGTTCTTGTTGATCTGTTGTTAATCACAAACGACAATGTGCATTGACGCAAATTCAAACGAAAAGGTAGTTTACAGTTAACTAATTTTACTTCATGGCAAACAACCATTTTCTTTGTGTAAAGAGGTTTTAGTATTCTTACGTTTTTACCGCTATAGTGCGGGAGATAAATAATGGTACGCAAATGCACTTCCTATTACGGACTACTCAGAGCAGTGGTTCATTAGTCAATAAGAGACAAAAAAAGCAAGAAAGAAATATTTGTTTCCCAGCACAGGCATAGGCATTCAGTCCTTCATTCAATAATCTATGCAAGCTTAGGCTTCAGGCAATTAGTCAGTTTAGATTGCTTAACTTTCCATTGAAAGTAAAACTTTTAATGGTTCATCCAATCGAAGGCCAGCGTGTAGATAATCTGAGTAACGGCTCCGGGATTTTGATGAGAACTAAATTTATTTTTCAAGCAAACAAATTTTTCCACTCGCAGGGAAGTGAAAGCACTGTTGTTGTTTTTCATTTTTGCTTCGCTAATCTGTCGTGCAGATACAATCAACATTGAACAGCGCACGATGATCATTTCAATATTACAGTGATCAATGCCGGTGCTATAATCATTACATTAGTGGGCAATGCTTCCATCATAGGGGCACCTCAAGCATTTCTAAACGAAAGCATTTCACCCAGTGTGAGAGCCTATAGATAGTGCAGGCAAGTGCTAGAGCAAAACAATGGTGTACCTGCCGAGTGTTACCCACCAGTAGCTACGTAAAACAGGTATTTGTATGAACATCTCGCTGACCTATCGTGACATTCCATAGCATACTAAGTCAGTGAAAGAGCATTGCTCGGGCGTACCCACACAAGTGGCGCACCTAAACCATCGCCAGGCCCATGGAAGAGGTTCACACTCACCCTCTGTGACAATCCTGAAATTTTCATGAGCTGTCGGCCCTCATCAGACGCGACAGAGCCGGAGATGAAGTGGTACTCAATATCAGGGTAGTCCTTGCTCTCGTTCCAGTGGTGGTGGTTGTATTTGGTGCTTATGAACCCCAGGCCTTCCAACCCACCCGGCACAGTCAATGGACCTGTGGTAGATAATGTTCATATGATTTTCTCCACTCAGTGAAAGTTTTCAGCAGTTAATACAATTTTTATTTATTTCATATACAAACTCGCCACAGGAGCGTATTCAGTGTACGACAAACTGTTGCTTATGGAACTCTTCTGACACATTGGTAGGGAAACATAAGCACTGGAGTGCAATGCAATAGCCAAGTCCCAAGTAACTGGCTTCGAGCTGATCTGTTCCAACTTCCATCATATCATTATGGAATTTAATCCCTATCCCGATGCATTATTATATCATGCCCGTAACGTACATCTTCAAACGGTTGGAATTCCTTGATATTTAAACAAATGTTGTGCTAACCATAGCTAGCCATTTAGAACATTCTACTCTAGTTCCTTCGGAAAGATATGTAGTGTATCAGTTATTTTTACACATAACTGTATATAAATATATAGTGCTAAGCAACTGAAAGGAAATTCTAGCTACAGCGTAACGTATTTCATTATCAACTTGCTATAGAGTTAAGGTGACAGAGGCCTGAACAAAAACACACCTTCGCCGTGCAGGATGTACTTCATGAGGGCCCAGAAGTTCTCATAGCGCTGCTGTACGATGGACACCTCATCTTCTACGGGGAAGACCAGCAGTCCTGTGCTGATGTGGTCCTGGAGGTTGTGGCCCACTGGTAGGTCCTGGATCACCGGGATCTGGGGGAAAAATGGGCATGGCTATCTTGCTTATTCATGGGGAGATAAGGGTAAGCGCATTATTATTATAATTATCAATCTGATAACCCCGTTTAATTTTCCTTTAAAAAAAGGCAAGCAAAAGATAGAATGTGCCGACGACGCATATCTGAGCAGGAGATGAAAGCCTGGCCTCGATACGGGAGCAGCATAGACCAGCGTAGGTGTTGTTAGATGTGCAGGTGTCCGGAGAGTGGGATAAAACTATTCTGATCAGTTGAAGCCTCCGTTTCCACAACAGCGGCGATCTCACAAAGGCAGAAATAAGGAATGGCTTTGTAGCATGTCGACACAAACGTGGAACCCGTGCACGAGTGTGTTCCCACACAGAACAGTAAGTCGGGAAAGATGAGGAAGAACAGAAGAAAGTACGGTCAGTAAGAGTATGAAATCGGAAGGACGCAGAGTGATCACAAAAAACAGACGTCCCGAATGTTTAGCTAATGGCTATTGTAATCTATAGGGTCCCCCTGGGGGCGCTGCTCCCCACAACACTGGATGGACGAAGGTAAGGGCCAGTTCACTCGTCCCTCAACGTAACGCGTTCAGTCAAACTGATGGACGCGGCGCGTTGATTTGACGGAAGCCGCAGCAGCACATGCGGGAGAGTGAAGGATGAAGCACGTCGGTTTCTTCAACGCGCCGCGTCATTCAAATTTAGTAAACAGAACCTATAAATGCTTAATTAATCCTCTATAGCGTTTTCAAATCACAAACAAGATGATAAAAATGCTTTTTAACGCCACTTTAATGATTAAAATCACTGTATTCCCATTTAACACAAGAAAACTTGTTAAGCTGAAAATGTTGCGCTAAGAACAGAGACGCCATCTTTGAGTTGACAGGGAAGCGTATTGCTGCGTTCTGTTTTGACTTTTATCGGTTTATGAGGCTATAAATATTTTGAAAATAGGCTGTTCCCATCAAATTTAGGCTATGTGATCATAGGATACGAATGTGATTTCAAACCGACGCGAAATTTAAGCGAAAAGGTAAAGAAACGATATCATAACTGAACGTGCGGCATCATCCATTTGAATTTTGAATGAAGGTCAGTTCTACGCAGGAAGCAAAGAGCGTAACCTGTGCTCCTCGTCTTGGCCTTGGTTTGCGAGTGTTGCATTCTTTGCTTCCTGGTTCTACGTGTCGACAGCGACAGCAGAAGTTGACGCACGGTTCGTGTTCATTTTCGGGAGTGAACGCGTTCGAAAGTTGGGGTTGGGATATCTAGACAAGGGCGTTCGTCCTTGTCTGGATTACTTTGATATGTTTTGTAGTGTCAATCATTTAAATCTGGTGGATAACTTGGCTTGAACTTGATATGTAAAACTTTACGTAATTTAAGTACCATCTTGGGACTCGAATATTCTATCTCATTATAGCAGGTGGTAGTGAATTCTTTTGTAGCCTATACGGAATAACATTAATTATATTCCAATTTTGAGCATCGAAAGGCTCCTAAAGTTTTTTTTTTATCAGACTCTACAGAACTTGAGGCGTAACTGTTTAGGCACATCTCACAGATTATCTTAAGTAGATTTAGACTGATGTGTAAGTCAGTGTAACTAGATTAAGCCATTCTCCATTGAATATCTTCAAGCAAGTCAATCCTGCCGGCTTGTGGTTTTGGAAACAGAACAACTTAGATAAGCAGAACATGTTAGAGCCAGCACGGAAAAATCAGTTAAATTCTTTCACACTTTTCTAAGAGCACATCTGACCCATTTCACCACTCTAGCACCGATGCTGCAGTGTTTTGTTATAACTGCTCAAAGAAAACATTGAAAAGACGCAGCTAATATATTAAAAACGTCCTTCGCATGACACGACTGTCATTTTTGTTTACAATGAGCTTCAAAACTTGAATCTCTTTCCAAACTATTGATCTCAAGCTACTCGCTCACCAGCTCGAACTTCTACTTTTAGCCCAATATTTTCAATCATAATAACTTTGATGTCCAGAAAGTGCCGAGATTTGAGGACAAAACCGGTCTTTAATGAAGTCTTTTAGTAAAGTCCAGTTGAACATTATCATCCACACGCAGCCATACGAAGACGCCTGTTAGCACACCAACTAGCTCTATGCCATATCAAAAACGACGCAAAGAAAAATAGCAACTTTGCAAAACTTGACACACTAGGAAAAATTAAAACCCAACAAAAATTTTTGTGTTATACAAATTCAGTAACTTTCCTTCAAATACTTTGTACTGAAACTATTAATATCGAAAAGTTGCGTTAGGAATGAAGATATATAGCATCAATTATTTTCGGCAGCATTTGCCCCATTTTTCGTTGGATATTTTACCTAGCATCACTCTGCAATAACTAGCTTTGGGATTATTTCAGTTTTGGTATTATGCACAGGAGTTACAGACGACAGCGTTACAACGCGCTAGATACAAATGCATTAATTTTACAAGGAAAACTTGCGTACAAAACAGACTAAAGGCTAAGCTCAAACGTGTGCTAGCATTAAGTGCAGTCGGTAGATGAGGCTGTAATGGTGAAAACCCGATGATCAAACTACTTTTACCGCAAGTGGGGTATACGCGTTATAAACAACATTTCTTTTGTTAACATCATTGTTTCTACAGGGCGGCAGCAGGCGACTGACCCCGTGCTCGTAGAGGTGGTGCTTGGGTCCGATGCCGGACAGCATGAGGAGCTGAGGAGAGTTGACAGCACCGGCACTCAGGATGACTTCTTTCCGGGCCAGCACCGTCTGTGGGGTGCAACAGAGTTGACATTGTCATCACAATAATCGCGCTACATAGTAACCCTGAGATACCATCTGGTCTAGAATTTTTAATTGCGTATTTCCCAAGAGCTATCTACTGTTATCTGCCATACGCTTATATATAGTAGCGGGAATTGCTCCAGCGTTTAATTTATTGAGATGTATAGTGGCTAATGACATATTCTCAATAAAATAAATGAGTTGTAAATCGGTATGGCTAGTACTATGTCGAGAAAAAACTGTGATAGATATAATATTGTCAACAATATAAAATTACCAAAATAAATACATTAAGAAGTGCAACACAAATTAAATGATAAATAAAAATACATTTATTTCTTACACGGATGATGCTGCGACTAAATTAACTGACAGCGTCTAAAACAGCAACAAGCGCAAGTTGATGAAATATTAAAATTTCCAATTTAAGCATACACAGGTAATTATAATTGTAGCAAGGAGCAAACAAAATAAAATACTTTACAAGAAGAATGATATCAGCAGCACACATCATAATATGCAACCCCTGGGGAAAGCAGAGGTTTCCAAGAAGCCCCAAGTTTTTAAGACAGTATTTGAGCTTCGCAAGAAATTGAACTCATAGAGCAATGTTGCGTTAATAGCAACAGACGAGGCTGTATTTAAGAAAGTACCACAGTTTTGACATCCAGCATGTGTCTCATGAACCTTCGATTCGGTCATGCACCTGCTGTGGGTTCATACACCAAATTTACGCAACTTTTGGGAAACACAACCTCTGTCCCTTGAAGGGATAATCGAAGTGCATCATGATAATATTTTAACAGCACTTTTCCAAGCGCAAACACTGCAACAGAAATGAAGTGTTTTCGTGGTGTCTCAGGTCGAGCGGAAAAGTGGCAAGCAGAACTTAAAGGGCAGGATATCTACACAGAACTTACATGATACTTGTAATTCCTGAAGTACTCCACGCCGTACGCTCTTCTTGTGACAGGATTGATGAGAATCTGTAGGAGAGCATTAAGATATTAGTTAATAAAAACCCACTCGATAACGTTGACGTTTGTATGCATCACTAATCAATAGTTATATATATAGGTACTCTGTATGTACTGTGTGTCTATAGGCGGCTCGACACAACTGTCACATGAGGGGGGTTTCCCCAATTAGGCGTCCAAATGCGTTATTGTGTCTGTTTAGAAAGTAAAGAAGGGGAGAGATTTCTCCAAACTTAAAGAGACATCCGAAACTTTATGAGTGATCTTACTAAGCTAAAACTTCAGTAAATGTTTTGGACACACAGCTGTGTCAACAAGGACACAACAACACAGTCCGATGCTGAGTTGAGAGAAGACGTCCGTTTGACTGTCGTGTGACACCTCCTTTAGGGTTACCGCCAAGATTGTGATCTCGGCAACAGAGTGTTAGCCATTACTGAGAAGACCTTCCCTTCATTCAACATTAACATCGTCGTACAACCAGGCTGACTACCGGCAAGTTTTACGGTTTCGTATCTGACCTTATCTTTAAGTACATCATAACGGGACTCTTTGAAAGAGATCCCAATGATCGCTTGCGACACAACGGTCAAAAACTCAAGCATAAAGCTCGAAGAACAACCTTAAGTCAGCAGTTCTTTCCCTATTTCATAGTCAGCA
>LQNS02278125.1:42074314-42105078 GCA_001587735.2 Parhyale hawaiensis | reverse complement strand
TGTACGTCGATACAGGACAAGGGTTGCTTTGTTCCCTCTGGGCCCGATCGCTGCTTGCTTGGGCGTAGTTTGAAATCAGCATGACATCAAGGTTGAGTACCGTTAACTTACAGAATAAGACTTATAACAAATAGACCTTATGATTTCCTGATTCTGTACGTTTATTTAATGCATATATACGTATATACCACGTTAATTAGCTATATTGCAATCTGAATAAGATTAATGCTGACATCTGAATTTTCTTTGCTGCAATTTATCATAACAGCGCTTCGGTACGCCTACAGGGCTCGCTGTGAAGCTGAGAGCGGCAGAAAGAAGGGACATGCAGTATGGCAAGCAATGCAAGGAACAAGCGCATCGGTGCAAGACGGATCGATGCGTAGAGGTTTTCAACTCTTTTAATGCAACAAGCCGGGCAAGAAGAGGATGGGTAGCAGAAAAGACTCCTACACCATAGGTAAATTACGTACTGTGGGACGACAGAACGCAATGCCAGTTATACGGCCCAAAAGTACTATGTACTGATACTGTCGACAATTGTGGCTCATGGCTACTAAAGTGGGTGTAGTGCAGTTCCTTACTAGATTTTCACTTTAGTACATGGCAGCAGCCATCGCCTGGTTCACGGTAATTCAGAACTGTGCAGCACCACCGTTTCAGAAACCCGTGGCCACCACCGATTCTCAAGGTCGGGAGCAACACAGCAACGATAAACAAATATCAATGTGCGCGCTTGCGAAAAACAGCTACAGCTTTTTGCGCTCTCAAGCACGGGTGACTGTATCAATCTCCTTCCTTGCTGAATTAGAGGAACAATTAGGCTTAACAAACGACACATTCTTGAGGGAATACTACTAGCCATCATTGGAGCAAATTGGACAGAACAATGGCCATGTGGCAAAGTTGGTCGATAGTGAGGTAAAATAGTGAAAAAACAAGTTGCCACGTATCAAGCAATAGTAAGAAAAGTACGTCCACCACACACATATGCAGAGGTCTAGGTATAGTGCGTGATCTACCGGGGAGCACTCTTGTCGTTCGAAACGATTCTGTGTGCGCGCATCGCTGTGCTTGGGGGCGGCGTCCAAGTTCGTGTGCAGTGCTGCTTGCTGTATCGCAGATTAGGTTTGTTAGGTTAGGTAAGTTTAGGTTCGGTTAGGTAAGGTTAGGTTAGGCAAGGTCGTGCTTATTGTAGTAGTGACGCGGTAAGAAAGCTTACCTGAACGCACGCACAGCGATGTACGCACACAAAATCGTCGCGAACGACGAGAGTGCTACCAATAACTTAGTTAATTAGTTAAAAAAAAAAAAAGGTTAGGCAAGGTTCTGTTCAGCATACGTGCCAACCGATAATTATAGGCACGCATATTGCAATTGAACCACATACAATACCGGCACTATTGCAACTTCGTGAGTAAGAGCGAGTTCACACGCCCCTCATCGTAACACGTTTAATCACGAAAATGAACAGGAGTTGTGCGTCAATTTTTTCTGTCTCTGTCCACATGTAGAAGTGTCTTTCATTCAAATGAATGGCACCGCGCGTTCAGTTATATCGTTTCTTTACATATTCGCTTATATTTCGCGTCGGTTTGAAGTCACATTCGTATTCCATAACTTTATCGCCTGATTTTGATGGGAACAGCTTATTTGCAAGATACTAATAGCCTGATAAACCGATAAAAGAGAAATCAGTACAGAGCAGCTAGCTGGCCTTTTAAATCAAAGATGGTGTCCGTGTCCTTACAACATTTTCAGGTTATCTTGTTTTCTTGTGTTAAACAGGAGTACAGTGATTCTGATCGTTTAAGTGGCAATCAAAAAGCATTTTTGTCGACTTGTTCATGCTTCGAAAACGCTATAAAGGATAAATTCAGGATTTATAGGTTTTGTTTACTGAATTTGAATGAGGCAGCGCGTTCAAAAAAAGGGACATGCTTCATCCTTAAGTCTCCCGTGTTTGCTGCAGCTGCTTGTATCAAATCAACGCGCCGCATCCCTCAGTTTAACTGAACGCGTTACGATGAGGGACGGGTGGACACGGCTTAAGACTAGCATGCACGTATGCCAATAACGAAGAAATTACTTCATTTTAGCTCTATTAGGTGACGGAGAGTGGAGAGTGCGTACCTTGGTGACGAAGGCCCTCATGGCGATGTGGAGATTACGGCGGCCGACGGTGGGCCGCAGGAAAGCTTTAGCTGCAGAGCACCGGGACCCGTCGCGCATGGTCGCCTGCGGGTGCATGAAACCTGCAAGAAGACGCCATTTTGTGTTATGATGTTCAGTTATTATGCCTCCCTTTCCATTATAATGGTGAGCCAGAGAAAGAAAGGGATATGCACAATATGGATAATAAATACAAAGAAACTCTTTTTTATTATCAATATAACTTCAAACGAGAGCTACAGCTGCGCAGGGACGAAGACAAGGCGTACACCAGCAAATCTGGAAAAAAGAAGGACCGCAACAAAGCCTGTCAGCGAGGAAATGATAGGCGAACAGAAATAGCCGCCAGCTCTGTACCCATTGATGCACAGGAAGACACTGCCGCTACTACCACACACCTGAGCTGTGTTGTAATCACCACCCAGATGGGCTAGTGCAACCCGAAAAGTGGTTACCAAAACCTGGATTGAGGTTATAAAGAGCCATCTATCAATGAGAGGTGTAAGCTTAAAAGTAATGAATAACAGCATTTAGCGCAATTTCGTCGGCATAAGCTTGACATAAGAAACTTATTTACTTATTCTAAGGCTACGGAGTTTACTCGTTGCTTCTGTGTACCATCTTTGCGTTCCCTTTAGTTATAAATGATGTTTCTGGGCAGTTACTTGTGGCACCATAACCCGCGTCGCAATCGCCGCTACCGCCTGTCGGGTTCTGATTGCGACACAATGTGCGAGCGGCGTGTTACCGGTGCATCACCGGTAACCCAGAAATAGCGATTACAACCCATCTGAGCTTTGGACGGCGACAACGCTACTCGCAGACCAGTAGGCTTAGTGCAGACTGCAGTTAATTAGAGCGTAGCTAATCATGAATTAAAACTGTCACCATGTGCTACGATGCCGTGCACCAATCCAGATTTAGGCACTGCAGCGTTAGGCTTAGGCGCGCGGAAGCTGACAGTTTATGGAAGAAAGTCTACCGAAATTTCATCGGAGTCTCTCAACAGAAAGAAAATTATCATACAAATACACCTAAACAGAGGACATTTTAGGCATAGAACTGAAGTATATAGAGGCAGCGAGGGTGTCGCGTGGATAATATCTTAGACCAGGTAGCGAAGGATTAGCTATACAGTGCAATCCGGCTAGCAAGACGCATTGGGAACTACCAGCGTTATCCCATGTCGTCTTACACGGAGTAGATCGTGTGTTGTTTTTTTTTATGATTGAAATAGGTAGGTACCACATTAAATCATTTCACGGCGTTATTGAAAAATGAAGAATATCTACTAACTGCTAAGTTTGCAAAGCTGGGTTTCCACTATCGGCCATCGCTCCTCGTAGGCTGGGCAATACATTCGAACATCGTGCTATATCTTCACAGACATAGCGTCTAAGGCCGGCTGCCCACTAACAACTTTCGTTGCCGCTAGCAGCTTAGAAGCAACTCAACTAATCCGTTCACGTAGCTACGGCACGGCTTCAGCTTGCACAAAATTAACTGCTTCAAAAAATTTCAAATATTTCAGTCGCTACTGCAATTTTTACACCCTAGCGAGTGGCAATGGTGAACTTTCACCGATCGCTCTTAATTATGAGCGGTTTGGGTTCACAATGATTGATATTTTAAGAATTACAGCACGATGTTCATAGACGTCATGCTGAAGTCACGGCCACGACTGCGCAGTCGGATAAGCTAAGTTGCGTCTAGGCTGCTAGCGGCAACGAAAGTTGTTAGTGGGCAGCCGGCCTTAGTCGCAAAGTCAGCTGACTGAGCAAGTGTCATGTGCACTATTAATATTTTGGATAGCATTATAAATGTGCAGTACATAAAAATACAGAAAGCTTTGCGCTATTTTGGTGTTTTCAATGAGCCAGTAAAACATTCAAACGCCTACTGAAGTTAACGTATCTATGGCTCGAATCAGAGACTGAAGTAGAATAGTTTTAACTGTCCTGTTCCTGATGAACTAAGGCTAGGTATTTGCTTAAATTCCTGCAGACTCAGACAACAGTAAGATCAGTTTTTCTTACGCCATATAACTTGATCAAACTATGATAAAAACTTAATGCTAGTTAACAGACATAATGTAAGCAGTCGTCTGCGTTGGTTGCATTCATAGTGAACTTGGCGGCATTAGCGCTAGTTAATTCTGGGACTGAAATGAAACAATTCGCCACGTTGGATGATTAGGTAGCATGGTTGAAATTTTCTCTAAAGCTAGAGACAATTTACGACGCATATAGGCGAAACAGCATTATACAAGCACAAACAAGATGCTAAAGTTATACAGTTGACCGTTTATATTATCTTCACTGTTGCATTGAGCTAACAAAATACATCTGATGAATACATGTCGGTCTAATGCGATTTTTTGTACGTCTAAGCGAAGTAACGAATCACATGTTTGATGGGTTGTTTGGGTTTTCGTCAACTTGCTCTTCTTAAGCGGAGTGCGGATGTCACCTTAAGCGGAGTGCGGATGTCACCTAAGCGGAGTGCGGATGTCACTTTAAGCGGAGTGCGAATGTCACCTTAAGCGGAGTGCGGATGCCACCTTAAGCGGAGTGCGGATGTCACCTAAGCGGAGTCAACTGTACTGAGCAAAATAGCAGACTGCAGTTAATGGAAAACAACGTGCGGCGAGATCCAGGGGAAGTCGTGCACCAGTTGTATACTAAGCCCCAGCCGAGGCAAGGCGATATGACGACTGAATGGAGGAGAAAGGAAAGAAACGCGCAGATTAAAGAAAAGACACGGAGCTGTATCAATGAGAACTGGAGAAATCGAAGAATAGTTGCTCGGCGGAGAGAGTCCACGACAGCATACAGGGGTGGTTACCAGACAACTGGATAACATCGTATTTTGGTACTAAAGTACCTTCGTACGAAGACGAGATTTTTGCTTGGAAACAAGGAAAATCACTACGTTCGGAGCAGAAATCACTAAACATATAAATTATCAACAAGAATAAACGTAGAGTCAGGGTCCAAAATTTTTTATAGGCGCCCGTTTCGTACGACAGAGTTTCTTCGTTTGTTGTATTTTGGTACTTGAAAGTGTCCCAGTCAAGAACACAAGCGATTACTGGGGATTAAAAAAAGAAAGAGGGCAACATATATTTGTCGTATTTTCAGATCTGCCAGAGGAATACCTTTTGCTTACAAGAGCCCTTTGTAATACACAGAGCTGGGACTACCGAATGAAATTCGGTATGTCGGTAGTACCGGCGGTATTTTCATCTACCGAAATACCTAACCTTTACTGAATCTTCTACCGATACCGAATGATTTTCTTCGGTACATTTGAATTTCCCGGGCCGACAAAAGAAGCTTTTTAGACCTACATAACCCACCGTCTTTCCTGAAGACATTAGGAAAATCCCATTGATTTTCGTTCAGTTCAGCTTTTTCACGCTGCATTGCACTTCATTGAAGAGAAGAGATGCTGCGCTGTGAGAATTGGGCGAAGTGTGTCATAACGTTTCGCTCACTCAAGTGTCATGTCCTTCCGAACTCAGTGTAGCGTGAACTGCCATTGAGTGATCATACACTACGCATATTTCTGTTAATTTCTTTGTTAATCGTGAACATAGAGTGCCACAATAAGTCACGCACGTGTAAAAATGTTTCTGCATTCCTTTGAAGAAAACTTAACAAGTAAATTTTCTAGTGTCCTTCGTTTAATACAGTGGGCTATTTCGCCAAAACTTTCATGTAAACAATGGATCCACTGAGATTCTATACTACCTCACCCACATGCCGCTTTGCAGAAGTTGTTGCTAAAGAAACAGCTAGGTGCCGATGATGATGTTGAAGATGTTTCAATTACAATTGAACTAGGAGAGTCGATTATGAAGTTCATTTATCTTGATTTATGAATTTATTATTTGATATAAATAAGTATGAGCAATGCATTAGTACATTTTCTGAGGAGTTCTGGAACATTCTTGCAGATTCATTCTGTAGAAACTAATGCTCCTCTTCTTTTAGAATAATTTTATTCTCAAAGCTTCAATATTGTATTTACCATTGTTTGCACATTTCAAATATTAAAAAGTTTATGTATGAATTATCATTACATATAAATAACTATAACCGATGCATCAGCGCGTTTCTGATGAGTTCTGGAACAGTATTGCAGATTGCAGCACCCTAATACATATTTATAAGGAGTTTTTTTTAAATCTACAAGGCCGGTGGGCAGGTTTCCTCTGTTTTATAAGCAGTATGCTGGCGTTCTTGCCTCTAAGCTAGCAGTGATCTTTCGGCGCCAGATACGGTTAGGAAATTTTCCCCGTTGTTGGCATACTGGGAATAGTACTCCCATTCCCGAGGGTCCAGTGTCGCCCCGTGTCGCCAACTACCGGTCCATTACGCTAACGCCCATTTTGTCGGAAGTGTTCAAGAAATTGGTCGCTTGTACGCTTGGTCGTTTCACTGAGGTGATGGGTTTGCTGCCTGCTGGTCAGTTTGCGTATAGAATTGGTTTGGGTTGTTGTGAGGCCTTGTTGTCGGTGCCACACTATTTACAGTCTGCGGTGGATTGTAGGTCTCAGGTACGCCTTATACAGTTGGACTTTAGCTCAGCGTTTGACAGGGTCAACCACAAGGGTCTATTATACAAGCTGGAGTCGGTTGGTGAGGGTGGTAGGGTTCTGTCAATCATTCGTGAGTTTGTTACTGAGCGAACGCAAAGTGTGTCTGTTGACGGCGTTTTGAGTGCCTCAGTCACGGTGGAATCTGGCGTTCCTCAGGGTAGCGGGCTTGGGCCGCTGTTGTTCGTTCTGTATACTAGTGACATGTTCTCTTCGCTGGAAAACACGATGATCAACTATGCCGACGATTCCACTTTGATAGCAGTGATACCTGCTCCCCGCATGCGTAACGCTGTCGCCCAGTCTCTGAATAGGAATTTGTCACTCATTAGTGCATAGTGCTCGGCCTGGAGTATGAAGCTGAATACCAGTAAGACCAAGTTTAAGATTTTCAGTCGGCCTCGGACACTTGTACCGCAGCATCCACATCTGGAGATTGATCACACTTGGCTTCAGGGGTCTAGCTCGTTGGAGATTCTGGGTGTTGCCTTGATGAGAAGCTTACTTGTCAGCCGAATATTAGGCGACTGGCGCCACGTGCTCCTAATAAGATTGGGCTCCTGCGTAAGGTGAATTCTGTGTTTGGTGACAGTGAGGTTGTACGCAGATGCTTTTATGCTTTTTTGCTGCCTGTATTAGAGTATTGCTCACCGGATTGGGCTTCTGCAACTGACTGTCACGTCTGTTGGACCGACTTGTTAGTACGGCCAGCAGGCTGTGCACAGATAATGATCTGGTGAAACTGTCCGACAGGAGAGGGGTTTCCGAACTCAGTGTATTTTATAAGGCGTACAATGATGAGAGGCATTGGTTGTATTCTTCTGTTCCGGCCCTCAATGTCTCTAGGAGAATTACACGAGCTGCGGTCGGTCCGCACTCTTTCACGTCGGAGAATGTTAGGTGCCGAGCTAATCAGTTCGGTCGGAGCGTCGTACCCTGGTCGGCTAGGGTTTAGAACTCATTGCCGGCATCGGCTTTCGGTCGTGTTGGCCTTCAGGCGTTTGAGTCAGCTGTAAATGGTTTTCTATTGGATTTCCTTTAGCATTTCATGCTTCCCGGTGTTGCAAAGTGCTTCATTTTGGTTATGCTTCCTGTCCGTGGGGACCCGGCCCGAAGTTTTAATAGTTAATAATACTGAACCAAATACCCAAAAAATACCGAATCATTCGGTATATTTTTTTGGAAAAATACCGAAATACCGAAATGAATGACCCATTTTTTAACTACCGAATACCGATACGACGGTACAGAAAAAATACCAAATCCCAGCTCTGGTAATTCATTTAGGAATGAATTAACGCCCATCATTTAACAACCGCAGTCAGAGTAAAAGCCATATAACAGTGACCCATATACTGTAGATATGCGAGATACTATGAACGAACTCTGTCAAGAGCTAAACATAGGAAAGAGCAACAAAAACTATAAGAGGTCCGGAAAATTTGAAGAAATTGCGCAAAAACGCAAGTACACAGCCTATCGGTGAATGTATAAGAAACAGTGTTGACAGGATCAATGCGGCAAAGCCTAAATTAAAGAGCGTAAAAACCTGAGTCAGAAACTCAAGGAAAAGACCACAGAGGTCATAGAGAATCGGGTTAGGAAAAACAAGCAACAAATCTTAACAGTCGTAATAAACTGGGTCTGGAACACAGGTAGCAAAACCCTCGAGGTTGTACAGAATTGGTACAAAACGCAAAAAAACCTGGAAAGGACTCGTAAGAAACTGGGTCAGGCCGACAAGCAAGACACCTCAGCAACAGTTGGAATGACTGAAGTGACTGCCTGAGGCACAAGCACAAACTGAGCTTGATAAGCGGGGCATGGAGCAAACTGCCGAGTCATGCCCGCATGAAGGAAGAATGGACACATCAAGCAGCATTATTGTACTGCATCTGCCAGGGCAGCGACACCGTTACGGCCGCACAAATGAGGCTGCAGCTTCAGAATAATACCAGAGAGAAATACGACAAGCGTGAGGGGGAAATCTTCAGCACATTATACATATTAGTTTACACTGAATGAAATACGACAAGCGTGAGGGAGAAATCTTCAGCACATTATGCATATTAGTTTACACTCAATGAAACAGGTGCAGCAGATCGTGGAATCAAGAAGTATGTATTAGTTCATGCTGTGGCTTCTGCTGACAGCGATGAGATGATTCGTACTGAAAACACGAATGGAATCGGTAGTCTGCAAGAGCAAACCGTACGAGTGACAATCAGCAGGGAAGAGAACGAAGTATTTGGTTATTGAACAAATGAGAATAGTCTTGCCTTTCCCTCATGGGGAAAACACAGTGTAGTAGGTACGAATGATACGGAGTTGCAATTGAAGGAGTCACCGAACCTGTGGCCCCAAGACTAAGGGTGCGGTCCCCCACCGAACCTACGATTCCAAGACTAAGGGTGCGGCTCCCCATCGAACTATAAGACTCCAAGAGTTAGGGTGCGGCCCCCACTGTAGGGTGGCGACACGGCCTATAGGGCTCCAGGGCTATATTGGAACCCCCCCCCCCCCACCACGCAGCGCTAACATTGAGTCGCGTGGTGTGAAAGTGTCAATTCTTGAGTAGCACTTCGTGCCTGGCAAGCCAAGCCAGCACTGAGCCAACACGCAGAGGGAAAGTTCCAGCTGTATCAGTAAACAAACTTGTTCACAAAGGAGGGGAACAAACTTGAACGCTCCATAGGTACTTCTCACCAGTTGTAGTGTGCAAACAGGAATGGAGAGCCTATAATAAATAATTCCTGACCTATCCCTACTGAACATGAGAAACTCTTCAGGCCAACAGGGAATCCTCAAGAATATACACATGAGAAGTTGGAAGCAATATGCTTCGCAGACAATGAAATAGCTCCACTTTATAAGCATGTAAAATATTGCATTCTTTTATTACAACATGAAAATCTTACTTTTACTCGTAAAGGAAGAGCTTATCATTTTATATTAATTAGGATTATTCATAGAGGAGGGGCTGCATATCGGTATCAGGTTCCACCACACGGCCGCATTCAAGGCTCTGCAAGGCACTGCACGAGCTGTGCGTTCATCCATGCGTACCCCCAAGTATAGGACATTAGCGATGGCGTTATTCGTGCCAGAGACTGCTCGCTCTTGTTGGTGTGTTGATGAGTTTACTGAACACAAACGGCTAATGCCCTGTTCACACGTCCCTCAACGTAACGCGTTCAGTCAAACTGATGGATGCAACGCGTTCATTTGGTGGAAGCGGCAGCAGCAAATGCGGGAGACGGAAAAATGAAGCATATCTGATTTTTCACAGAGCCGCGTCATTCAAGTTCACTAACAAAACCTACAAATACTAAATTTATCCTCGATAGCGTTTTCAAACCATGAACAAGTCGACATATATGCTTTTTTTATCGTCACTTTAACGATCAGAATCACTGTATTCCCGTTCAACACAAGAAAACTAGTTAAGCTGAAAATGTTTAACTATGAATAGTGACGCCATCTTTGATTTCACAACGAAGCTATTGCTGTGCGCTGGTTCAACTTTTATCGGTTTATCAGGCTATGAATACTTGAAAATAGGCTGTTCCCATCAAATTCAGGCCATAAGATTATGGGATACGAATATGACTTCAAACCGACGCGAAATATAGCGAAAACATAAAGAAACGAGATCATAAGAGAACGCGCGGCGTCAGTCATCTGAAGAAAGGTCAGTTCTATGCGTGTGGACAGCGACAGCAAAAGTTGACTGACAGCTCGGGTTCATTTTCGTGATTGAATGCGTTGAGATGAGGGATGTGTGAACTGGCCCTATATGAGTGCCTAAATTTCAATCCACTTGTGCATGTTATCTTTGTGATGTGAAGTAGCTCACTTATTACCTACTTGCTTTTATGTTTCTCATGAGATGAAATAAAAGTTCTGTCAACATTTTGAGCTGTTGCTCCCAGCTGTGACGTCATTCTTTCCAAGGGCTGAACAGACCACGACAGCGCATATGTGTGACGCTCTGCACGAGTATGTGGTGAGGGCAGATGCCAGGTCCGTTATGAGGCCTCAGGTAGACGAAGAGCTTCTTCGCACCCTGCAGGACGTGATCTGCCGCTTTTTATGAACTGAAGCGTCAAAAATGAGGAGATCGTCTAAGCAGCGAGAACGGTCGTTACTGAATACTAGGTAGCTGTTGTTATTGATATAATTGCAGATTGTAATCGGTATTTACGTTATTGTTGAGATTTTTAGCTGCTGTGCAAAATAGCTACAAGTTTACCAGTTCATGCCAGGGTTTATACCACTTCGGCCCTAGTGAAAATGGTCCGAATTACTAGTTCTCAGCGTTACGAATTATGCTGTAACCTTCACGTATTGCAGCATGCCAGATAAAGCCACTTCCCAAGACATTGAACTACTCAGCAACAATACTTTCGCGCATGACAATATACTGCAGAACCGAACACTGAGAAGACTGTTGTTCTAAAACCCAGCGAGCTTTCCTGCGCACTGACGAGAGATCTTGCCTTGGGGAGGCCGATACAGCACAGCCACGGCAGGTATTTTCGGTGAGGCAAGGGAGGAGGTGTTGCTTCTTGGAAAAGTTTTCTCAGTGAACGCTTTTGGGCAATAGCTACTCTAACTTACTGCTATGTGCGAGAAACACAGTCTTTGTAGCGAGTATGCATAGCAAGATAGGCTCAACTGTTTACTTAACGGCTTAAAATCATTTTCACGAGAGCAGTTGAACTGAAATGGCTCCAGCAGATTCTCTGCCCACTATAAGGGGTTCAGCTGCAATAATCCTTGCTGCTGCAGTAGACACCGGAGCCTGAGCAGGGTACGGTGGAGCCAGAGAATGCGGCACCTAGGCAGGCAGCGGGCAGCGCCATGACGCACACAGGTACGCCAGCAATGCGCCATATGCGAGGGCCGCGTTAACTTAACGGACACCCGGGCATATAGAGAGCGCCTCAACAACGGTCGCTGGAGCTGAGCAAACACTTGGTTCTTCCAGTGGAATATATTGTGCTGTCTCACATCCACTCCTCGGGCCTGCCGGGGCCTGCTGACGGAGGGGCAAAAACTGCAGGCATCTGATGCCAGTCCTGCAGGCCCGGCGCGCCTCTACTACTTTACACGGCTACTATGTATAGTCCTTTAATTCGTGACTTATCTTTGGCTTTCTACTAATAGTACTACTATTTGGAACGAAGCTTATATGATCAACAATGAGAGAAAGGGATACGAACAGGAGGGTGCACTGCAAGACTCGATATTTTTTTATAATTTTTAGTATATACGAGCTTTGAGGTTTCGGGTCCGCACAGTTTACCTCGCTTAAAGACTATTTCCAGCAAAACAGGGACGCGTACATGGAAATGCAAACCGGAAAAGAAAAGAATTTAGGGTAGCAAAGAAGGACATTGCAGTAGGACTATGTGCAACGAAAGAAAGTGGGCTCTCAAGGAAAGACTTGGCTCCCCAAGACGAATCAGCCGCGCGTGCCCTGCATACTATAGATTTCGCAGCACAACTACTAATACTATTTTGGTAATGTGGAGAATTTCTGCATACAGAGCAGAGCAAAAATGGTTTCTCAGAACGAACATTTTAAGCTCCCTCTTTGTTCGCAAGTCAGGTTACGGCAGCATGTTCGGAACTGACAAGCGCGGGTGAAAGTTACACGCGAACGAAGCCGCTCATTTCATAATTACCGCGGTAGGCCTCTGATATCGCCCTTAAATTTTCACAGTTCGCAGTAGTAAAGCGAAGGCAAGGATGTGTAGCTGACAGTGTCGGGCTCTACTTGAGTGCTCCCGTCATGTACGCGATATATGTTCGAAGGGCTCAGTGCTTGTCCGACTGTTGTCACGCAAGTTTGAGCTATACTGCGGGCTGGGGTTTTCTGCGAATACTGTACTTTTTGTGATAACTAAATTCTGTTATAAATAACAGGTACGGGCCTATTTAAAAACTAGTTATGTCTAATTCTCCCCGAATTTCTCCGAATATTATGCATTTCAACAGCGATGGTCGCAGAAATGGTGAAGGATTCCGACGTAACGAAGGCATGACAAGATGTAAAGGAGTGAGTCAGTGATGCATACGAAGAATTTACATTGCTACGCAGAACGCATACACATTCAATGTATCGGTATATGAGTCGGTTGTGTACCCGCATTGCTCGACACTGCAGCAGCATGAGACTGTACTCGTACTGCTCCACATTTGACAGCCTGAGTAACTGCAGTACGCATCTGCCTAACATTTGATCGTCGTCCCGTTGCAACAGAAGCGGTTATGGGCGCTGCCGTAACACCTGATGCTGGTCCTATACAAGCTGACGCAGCGGTACCGTCAAGGTGCCGACCCATACAACGGAGAGCAGGCCGTGCGGCTGTACTGAGTGACCAGAGACTGTAATGGTTGACACCGTGCCGGGATAAAGTCAAAAGGAAGGCTGCAGTATACGAGCAGTCTTGATTAACCGCCACAGACCGCAGGGTTAAAAAACAATGATGCAGAACACACTGTTTCCCTCCGGTCAAGTGCCCAGTAATGTTCGCGATGCAGACACCAACCCAGCGAGGTGTGTATCCGATACTTTTAATAAACTGTGACAGAAAATAGGACTCCACATATTTGCGAAAATCCTCAGTATCTTCCAACTATCCCCCGCCAAGATTATTTCATACGGGTTCTTGAGAAATGTTAGCACCAGTAATGCACTTTTAATTAGTTCCAAACCATGATGGAGTTAATATTAATTTTTTCAGATGACTTCTGAACTTTCAGCAGACTTTCACCTAATTTGTAGCTAATGTACAACTTACTGACCGTGAGTATGTACATACAATGGATAACCAAGTGATATGACAACGATATGAAATTACTCCTCCGGGTTTGAATGCATCTCCAGACACCGACATAAGTTATTAATTATCTAAAATAGCTTTCCTGAATATTCTGATGGTATCGTCCGCAGTCAAGCCAATTTTATTTACTTTTTCTGAAATGTTACCAAAGGCAATATAAAAGACTATATTGCCGCATTGCAACGGTTTAAAGCAACGTGAGTTCATTGTGACTGCTGGCAACTCTATTTCACGAAGCAACATTAAGTTTCTGCAAGTTTCAAGGGTAACCGGTTGAGGGTCAATGTCCAAAACTCAATGCAACGGGTCGAAGCCAGCGCACCTGCCTGACGTTTCGAACAAGTCAGGCCCCGAAGCCTTAATTTTAGCGTCAAATCGAGCATGCCCATGACCTGAAGAAACCAGTACCTGCTGCTGTCGTTCTCTATTAACAGAAGTGTCACGCTGAAGGATTTTGGTAAATGAATTTAAAAAGCAACTGTTTGGCAATCGCCGGCTAGGATGCTACAATTCCGTATCCAAAGACGGCATCCTACAGAAGAGTTTGTTATATTAAAAGTTGAAGTCAATAGTTATTTAGAGAAAAGAAGGGACTTTGGATATAGATGAGGCAAAATGAAGAATTCATACCGGGAAATATATAAAGCACGGAAGCAGCAAGTCGCCAATGAAGGCCTAGAACAGAAGAAATATTTTAGTCCAAACGTTGGGAAAAAGAAAGGAGCCATGTGAATAAGCTGTGTAATAAGACCTGATATGGCCCGATCCGTCTGGGTGCACCACTCCCCATAACATAGCATGGCGAAACCTACCTATATAACACAGCCCTGTGGTTAAAACAGCTAATGTATCACAACACCGAATGTGCACCTCATACGTACTCGTACACATCGTTCGGACTGGTATAAAAGTACCAGTGCTGTGTGTATAGGAAGGACGAGGCCTGTGTTGACCCAGCGACGAACGTTATCATTGCCGTCGCTAAAGACATATTTGCCAGCGGTACACAGGACACGTAACGTGTGAACCAGATTGTCTCCGGGCAACAATGCAACACATGATCGATGTGAGGGTATGGCGGCAATTTAGCAAACTTCTGGCACTTAGGCAAGTTCCTTCAATAATACCAGTCTGGCATTCTGTTTTTCACGGGTGGGCAATTTTCTCGTGTGAGGAAGTTGGACGGCTACAGAGCAGGGTGGTCTTTGCTCCAAAGAGACAAACAAAGGGAACATCTTGAGATAAAAAGGACAGCACAGATCGTCACTACAGAATAATTTAAAGAGTAGAAATAAAGTCGTTTGAAACTGGGAAACCGGAAAGGCTGTATAGACGACACGACAATCCAACCCTTTTAACGGCCAGATGGATCCGAAAGTCCACTAGCAACTAGTGCTAGTTAACCAGTCTAAACCAGTTTCAACTAGTGCTAATTAACCCTTTACTGTCCATATTATATATTAATTTTCGTAGGAATAGCACTATAGTTGACATGTAGTGGACTTTTTATTTAAGTAAAATTCATGTCAAACTCAACTTAGCGGGAACATTTTGGAGTGTAGGGGAAAAAGTGATACAGAATTATGGTAAGATCCGAAGCTGGACAACTTTGAGAACCAGATACCGTACAGTCAGTTTACCTTTGGCGTGATGAGATGGACGTGGTGCAATGAGAGCAAGCAACTGCATGCGTGTCTCACAGACGATCGGCAGCACTCAAGCGCTAAACCAAGTGTGAATTTATCGCTTCACAACGATGAGCTTCGGCACTTAACAACCTCCAGTGCGCCACAAACTCAATCAGTAAACCACGAGGTTAACAAAAAAGCGGCCGAGCTTTCTAGCTGAGGCGAGCGCGTGGCGCGAGCCATGCGGAGGAATTCGGCGCAGGCAGGGAGGTTTGCTTCTCCGTTCTACATTTTAGGTCATTAAGGACAGGAAGGCTTTGACAGGAGAAAAGTTGAGCAGAAGGTAAATAAAGACAATGACCCGGTCACAAGCAACGGGCGCTGGGGTCTGCAATCTCTTAGAGCGATCTATAGCGGCGACACCAGGAGTCACCAGAGAGTTGCAGCAGATCTGAGTTCTATGATATATGTATTGGCAAGACACAGCCCCCAAGGAGTAGAAATGAAAAAAATATACTTCGGTTACATAAAGGAATAAACTCGTCGTAAAGAAACGCCTTAAGAAACTCTTTCTTGACCCGTTGGAACTGTTACATCGAGACAATGTACGAGAGGGCAAGGAAATAAGATTTTTAGATCTACGACATGGTTATTGGTCAAGTGGTGCCAACTATTAATAATATACAGGCAATGGATGCATAATCCACGCCATGAAAACGCTGCTTCTAAAATAGTTAACCTTACATGCTAGAGTAAAGTATCTACAGGCCTTAACTCCTCTCTATTGGGCTTCAAGATAAAACAAAAGTGGCAAAATTTTTGCAACAACTATTAAAAATTTACTGAAGTTACCAGATGCAGAAGCAATGAGCTGATTCTGAAAATTATTGCTCACGCTGGTGTGCAGCGAAAGAGTTAGAAGCGCTGTTAGGCTACGAGGACATTTAACTTGCTCAAGGTCAAGTGGGACTAGTGGTAGCAATACGGAATGTACAGCGATTCAGTTCAGAAGCAGTGAATGGGAAGAGTACAAATTTTCAGTGTAGGTGTGATGGTGCTAACATCGGAAGTAGAGGAACTCATGACACCTAAAACAGAGATGTAGCGATTCGAGTACACATCCTGAGTAATGCGAAAACGTGTAGGGATATACAAGATTGCTTTCATGAAAAATAATCAAGAGCATACGCTAAATTTAATCAGCCTATACTCTATAAATATATTCCAATGTCAATAAATGTAAGATGATCTGTGGGGCAGCGATATAAACTTCAACACAACCTGAAAGACATGCAGTATGGTGAGGTGTCTCATCGAGGCTTAGCTTCAAATAGAGTTTCGCTGGCCCCACATGGCTTGGGTAAAGGTTACGGTAAGTTAATCTTACGTTGTGTACGGTAATCTAATTAAAGTTGCACTGTCGAATATGTCTACGGAGCTACTATGTCAATTTCACTTCCTGAGTCGATCATTAAAATAAGTAAGGAGAGTTTTGAAAATATTCATATCTCTTCAGGTACATATATTAATTTCTGTCAGAAATATATGGGCATAAATAACCTTTCCATTAATGTATTAATGAGTGAAGGATGTTTAGCACTCAAATCACACAACCTTGTCTCCTTTGGGTTCTGCTGGGTGTTTCTTAGGACCGCGAGTCAAGTTAAACATGACGAACAAGTTGACAGTGCAGCTTCTTCAAACCTGTAAAACTTGCAAATATTTGTTTTGCACGACATTAATATTAAAGAAACAAGAGCTGGGAAAACACGCTGATTAAATGAGTTAGGCCGATAAAAGGCATTACTAGAGCGTATTGTGTGTGCGTAGACGATCGAGAAGCGTAGAAGAATAGAGTCAAAGATTAACGAACAATCCAGTTGGTAAATTTTCCATTGTATGGTAGAGGGCGGGATAGCAAGCAACTGAACGTTGGCGCACCGCATAACAGCAACAGCTGGAGGTCATTAAGAGAATGAGGGCAGGCCGCACCATTGAGTTGATCCGCGGCTGCAGTGCTAACCATTTCGAGTTCGGCACACGTGAACAGCACGCTGCTGTTTCTTTTTTTTGCCGCAAATGAAAATGAGGTTGTGAATGCGAGCTTCAACCAAAATCCCCTTTTTCTTACTAGTACGATTGACGCCCTTGCTTCCATTTTGAAACGTTCGCCCAGAGAAAGCGATACGCAGGGCAACCAACTATATGATCTTAGCCCCCAGTGCAATGCGCTGCAGGCATGGCCGTTTGAAGTTCTCCAGAACAATTGAATCAGACTCAGTAAGACCGATAAAAACAAGTTTGCTTTAGAATATTCACGAGAACCAAACTTGTTGAACAGGAGGCAACTTCTTAAAGAAGTTTCTTTAAAACAGTACCATCAAAGATGGACTGGAGGATGATGGACCGAGTCGTTCAAAATTCGACGAAAAAAAGTAACGTTTGAAAATTTCCACCAGTATATGAGATCACTTTATAGTCTAACGACAACACTCAACTTAGTTTAACATATACGCAGTGTAGAATTCTTACACTAATTATACATGCATAAAGGATGACGTTAACCTATAATAGTTCGGTGGAAAACATAGCTATTAAATTTGATACGTAGTGTAGTAATAATTGGAATAATATGAAAGGCAGAACTTTCTTTAGCATCACATACGTTATCTGTAGACTGCACCAACACTGCGACTCACGATAATAGTTCTAACTGATTATTTTATTTTTAAAGCACATTTAAGCGAAAATACTTGTCTCATATTTACCAAAGTGTGCAACAAGGTACATAGACTATTTGGTAACATTTGTTCATCTTTCATTGTGAAATTCTGTCCATAATATTCATTTATCCCTGCTCTTTTTACAGATGACGGCGATTTGCGATATTGGTCCAACAATCTAAAATTTTATTTGGAGCGTGATAAAGTTCTTACGGACGCTGAAAAGACATTTATTGAGAAGAAAATTGCAAGTGGATCTTCACGTCCTGCTATTGCAAAAATTTTAGGTCGACATGTTAAGACAGTCCAACGATTCTTGAATGATCCCTCCAGTCAAAAGCAAAGGTCTTTTACGAGGAACTTGTGAGTTATGACCTTACGAGTTATAAGCAAAGTTATGCGTCAACTGAAAAAGTGGCCCGGATTCATCAGTAAGACAATTTTTGAAAATTTAGGACTTCCCAATGTGTCGAAACCAATTGAAACCGTACGCTATGTTCCACTGCAGCAGAAATAGCCTCCACTGACAAAACAGCATTTGCAACTTGATGAGGTTTGATCGGACTCGTACAAATTGTCTTATTCTCAGTTGAGAGAACAAGAGCCACCTTGGAAGGCCGTGATGGGTGGAGGGGGGGGGGGGGATTGGGGGGAAATTGCATCACCGTTTTCGTTGCCATCAAGGAGGAGGTGGAATAATATTGTGAGTAAGCATCGTCAATAATGAAATCTTTGGTCCCNCAGTTGAGAGAACAAGAGCCACCTTGGAAGGCCGTGATGGGTGGAGGGGGGGGGGGGATTGTGGGGAAATTGCATCACCGTTTTCGTTGCCATCAAGGAGGAGGTGGAATAATATTGTGAGTAAGCATCGTCAATAATGAAATCTTTGGTCCCAGTATGGTTTGAGAAGGAGTGAAAATCAACTCCACTAGTTGTTGCTAGCGTTGAGTGAAGCTCAGTTTCTATAGCTTGATAAGCACAGTTTGTCTTTTCGATTGTAAAAAGCTTGTGTTCATGCAGGATAACGCTCCTCATTCTGCAAGAGCAAAAAGGAGTATCTGGCATCTCTGCGATTCAAGGATGAGAGGTTGATGGTGTGGCAGCAAATTCTCCAGATCTGAAGCCCATTGCAAGGTTTCGAATCTTCATCAAGAGTAAAATCTACGCTAATGGTATTTCACATTGAAACATGAATTGTGGTATGCCCTATAAATTGCTTCGAGGCCTGTGGATGCTATAACAGTTATAAATTAATTGATTCTGGAAATGGGCGAATTCTTGACGTCATTCAATGTAATGGCCGTCACATAAAAAACTCGAGCACTCTGAGAGTGAATATCTCCGCCAAGCAAGGCAACAATAACGAAAAATTCAAATTGATTCTGAAGCTATGATTTCCTGTGTATCAGCACCAAAATCTAATCATTTGTGCTTCTTGACAGTAATAACAGCTTCTGTAATTTTCTCGATGACCCGTTTATAACTTTCCGAGTTATGTAGCTAACAAACACTTAAACATTTGTCAAACACACATACAAACCAACCGATTATTACCAAAACTTAATCATTTATGTCTTTCAACACTACTAACAATTTCCGTAAATTTTACAAAGATTCGTTCGTTAATTTTTAGTTATTTTGCTAACAAACAAAAAATCAAACACAGGCACAAACAGATCAACACAAAAATTAAGTCATTTGCTCATCATATGTAAATTTCATAAAAACCTGCTTACTACTTTTTGAGTCATGGCATTGAGAAAAAAAGAAGCCGACATACGCATCTAAACTAAAAATTAATTATCTGTTCCACCTAATATACATAACAACCCTTGTTAAATTTGGTCAACATCCGTCCATAACTTTTTGAGTTATCTTGGTGACAGACATAGAGACAAATGGGATTGCAAACTGCATTGTACGTTATGATGACTCAACTTACACACCCATGACCTGAAAGTTTAATCTCTGTTGTAGATATTGAAGATGTAAAGAAAGCAATCCCTGTCATGGCCTTGCGTCAGAAGCAGAGATGCTTCATTGAATTCCTAGATGCTTCATTGAATTCCTCCATGCCGAAATATTCAAACTAATCAACATTCACCGGCACTTGGTGAACGTTTAAGAAGCCAATGCAGTTAATATCAGCACGGTTGGGAGATGGGTTCGTCGATTTCAGAGTGGCGACAGAGATGTGAGTGACACAGTGCACTCCGGATGCCCATACACAGCCACCATCCCGGAAAAACAGAGGCCCTCGAACAACTCATTCACGCCGATCGGCGGATAACGATGAATGACATGCATGCAGATTTGGATGTGCGTGTCAACTCTGACCGTTACATTGAAACGTTAACCAAGCTGAAGGCCAGGAAGTTGCCCTTGTAAGGCCAGAGAAAAGGGAAACATCCACTCGTTACACGGCAACGCCACGCCACAAACAGGTTTGAAGATCACGGAATGTGTGACAAAGTTCGGCTGGACGGTGCTGTCTCCCCACCGCATAGTTCCGACTTTGCACCGTCAGATTTCCACTTTTTCGGACCTCTGAAAGAAGCATTACATGGGTAGCCTTTTCCCGACAACAACGCCATAATCGCAGCCGTGAAAAATGGACCGCCTCGGTAGACGCTGATTTTTACGACCGAGGCATCAAGGATCTCGCGCATCGCTAGCAAAAGTTCATTGGGAATGGTGGTGACTACAGAGAGAAAAAATAAATTCTGGAGCAAAAAGGTCGCTCGTTTTAATGGTACCGAGTTTGTCTTCGTAGCTCTTCAACTTTTTTAGCTAAAAAACAGGAGACAGTACTTTTGGAACGACTTTCGATTGTACTCGTATTATAACATTGCACCATATGTGTTTCCCTCCCCCCTTGACGGCAGACGCAGCAAGTTGGAGACACGAAGGACAGCGCAAGACATCACAGCCACCTGTGGACCACAGTCCGCTGTCCGATCAAACAGCAGGACACGTGCAAGTGTACGGAGACGGCGTGTCCATGTATGGATCGAGAAAGCTATGAAGAACCACCAGAAGGCAATGGTAAACTTGCCTTTTTTGCAAAGCTTCAACCCATTCATCATTACACAGACGCGAACGAGCAAATATCAACAGCAAATGGCCTCGCAATATTGTCGTGTTTGCATTAAAGCCTCACGGGTGCAAGTAATCGTGCCATATGAGAGGCAGTCAGTACTGAGTTGTATGCAAGGTAGGGTAGCAAGGACACTGGAAACGTCCTTGGGTCAATGTTTAATGGCCAGTTACATTGAGTAGTGAAAGCCTCCGATTCGCGACAAAGACGATCTCACAGAGGAGATAGGAGGGGCGTAGAGTCTTTTGATTGAAACGTGGAACCCATGTACAAGAGTGTTCCCATACCAGATTAACGCGCATGGGAACAGCAAGTCAGGGAAGGAGAGAGGGCGAACAGAATAAAGCATCATTAGTACGAGTATGATAATGGATATATATATATATATATATATATATATATATATATATATATATATATATATATATATATATATATATATATATATATATATATATATATATAATATAGGGTTGTGACGATATGCACGTGCATATATGGATTGGAGGCGTCTGCTAAAAGTGTGCACATGCGGGCATATAATATGCAAATCCACGACAAAAAATGCATCTTGCGTTGCCCATATATATGCAGAAAGCCTGTTTGGATATGCAAGAGACCGGGCCTATATGGAAATATGCGGTTGATATAGAGACGTGATGTTGCTCTAAACATAAAAGTATTTCCGAATAAATAAAGACAAAAATTCATTGTATATTGTATTACAGTTGGCCAGAGATGAATTTCTGTAGAAATTTTTGACATGGAAAACGAAATTCATAAACTTTAAGCATTGTAACTGAAAGATATTTTGGTGCAAAATTTATTAGAAAATGCACATGGAAGCACCCACGTTCAAACAACTATATAACAATTCAAACATTGAGAGCAACTTACATATTAGAACAAATTCGTTCAACAACAGACAATTTTAAATGGAAGAACTACAACACAACATAAATTTTAATAATTTATGGAAATAAACTTGAATAAATTCAGTTGGGCATATGATTCTGATTGCATTTAATAACTAGATTTTTTTTTCAAATTCTCGAACAAAAAGCGTCTCCTGTTGTCTGCCAGGACAGTATTGTACCGTGAACAGACTCTCGACATCACAGGAAACTAGAGGCTCAAATTTAAGACTTCTCATATCTGAAGAAGAAAGTTGACTGACGATTTCATCCATTTCTTCAACTGGTCTCCCTGATAAATTCAATTCACATCTTTGACCATTGAAAACCAGTTATATTTAAGAACAGATTTCATTTTCTCCCAATACTTCTGATCGTAGGTTGCATTTAAAGCATTATCCACTGCACGCAGGTCTCAGTCACAACCCTAGATATAAGCTAATTGGGCACCAAGAAAAGACGTTCGGAAGGCTTAGCTCAAGTATGGCTGAGGTAACCTATACAGGGTACTTCTGAGGTCGTTGCTCCCCATAATAAAGAATTCCTAACGCCCATTATTTCTGTGTATCATGATAAGACATATCCAACAAGCGTATATTCTGAACCAGTCATTTTTGTAAACAAAGAGCAAGAGAAACATCAGTAACAATAGAATACCTCAAAGAACAGTGGGCTACTTTTCTGTTGATTTGAAGACAGTCACAGGGCGTGATTGCATGCAATATCATTACCATTACAGTTCATTAGCCTTGCATTAGACAGGTGAAAATGAGCTACTAAAGAACCAATGACATAGTAAAGCTTGCGGTCATTATTTAACTCAACAACGTACGAAAAAATTTCAGTGTGAGCACACGCCTGAAAGATCTTCGTTGCTGCTTACAAAGCTGCAACGCTCAACGTTTTTGTTTAACCATATCGTACTTTATACACTATCTTCCTTAGTTAAGTATACATTTACCTGGACAGAGCATGAAGTGCTGACGTCACTCTACCGTGTTAAAAAACTACACTGCCCGTCCCAATCTTATATTTTTACCGAATATCTTCACCCCATAGAATGACTCACCAATTGTTTCTCACCGAATTTACATCAAAAGAACAAAGAGCTACAGTGCTGATATTGGTAGCCACAATCGGACCTCATATGATCATTAGGACAGTAACAACCTTCGCTGATATCCATTTGGTAGAAGTTGCGAACATGACTGGATTAGGAATACATCTCGTCCTTTACCGCCCGAGAGGATCGCACGGTCCGGTTTCACTTTGTGCCGTTCTAGCAAGAAATGCCGTTTGTTTTAAACGATCGCAAGTGAACGAAGCGTGCTATGAGCACATTTTAGCGAAGATTTATTTCAGCACAAGCGTTGGATGGAGCATGTACTAGGCGCCTCAGCAGCAGGCACGTCATAAGCAAAACAACAGCGGCAAGAACACAAAATTATGGGCGATAGGCCTGGCACCGCAATGGGACTTCAGCAAACAACCGTAAAGGTGGGATCACACGATGGTGTTTTGCCCTATGCGTTCTGAGTTCGAATTCACCAGAAGTCTGAAGAAACACCCAAAACATTACCATAGTAACACTTATTGAGCTAGTTAACGTGACGCCTAACTTGCAACATTTTAGCAAATCTTTTCGTAAACACTCCCTGGTGTTAATAATGATGAACACAACGAAACAAATTACGAAAGTGGGACGTACGAGCCGCCAGACTTTGCCTGTGGCAGACGTGTCTCGCGCCAAGCCCTGGAGTTTCTCTCGGCACTATAAGCAGAGAACCGAGATCGCCCTGCCTCCAGAATCCCATATAGAACTATTCTTTTTAGACACTCCGTCAATCACTCTGCGGCAGCCTTCCCGAAAGAAGTAAACAAGTTCCGGGAGGAACTTGTCGGTAAAAAAGAAGAGTTTTTCCTTACGTGTGTTATGCTATGCAGGAGGTCATTGCTCAAAGCGTCGACACAACCCTAATGACGAAAGTACGATTCTGTAGCGGACGCGTCAATATGACACTATAATACTAACGGCATAGCCGATAAAATTAACGAGTACGATAAAAAGTACAAAGCATTGCGCTTATTAATGTAAAAAAATTAGGCAATTTATATGACACTACGACATGCTAGACCGTGAAAGTAAACTACTGACGACTCTTCGTTCAAGAATATGACAACAAAGACTATGATTAGGTTATTGTGAGTTAAAAAGCAAAGAAATCATGAGAAGCTGACTACGCTGTATGAGCAATATCCACTGAGCGAGAGACAACACAATGGAGAGTGGCCTGAACACCACGGAGAGCCCTGCAGCTTGGGGCCCACGGTATGAGACATAGCTGTCTCATATACCTAGCTTACGTCTTCATGCAATAATATTTGATTCGCGAACAATAGACACTGTGTTGGATATAAAATATAGGTAGAGCATTAACTTACCTTCAAATACACCCGGTCACGGGATGTTTGCTTCAGGTGTTCAGAAGCGATCAATCCTACTTCAAGTATGTATATCAATTGTCAACACATAATGGCTGTCTGAGAAAGTACTATAATGTTTCCATCATATCACGGCGACTGTCATTAAATAGAAATTGAATCCAAACGATTGGAAAAGCACATCATTGCATAATAGTTCTCAGTTGTCGCTGCTAACGTACGAAAGTCTTTAAACATAAATTTAACTTGGACTGTACGGCTACATTTAAAAGTTGTCCTCATTTTTACCATTTTTCGCTATGTCCTCCTCCACAAAAGGGACAACATCCAGCAACTTGGACCTCAAACTTCTTCATCTACTTTTTGTTTTAGAAGAAACGCATTTAAATATATAACTAAGACTAATCTGAAGCAGCCACGTGTCGCTGGCTGAACTCACCGCTCTGGAAGCGCGAGTTGTAGTCTTGGTTCTTGAAGCCTGCCTGCACCCCGGCCTCCACCCAAGCGTCACCGAGGGGCGTCCTCCACGGGGCTTCCATTACCGTCAGGTACCCACCGGTGCCGTGGTACCGGGCTGCCCATCAGAGCTGTGTTACTGCCATGGCTCTATGAATCTCTTAACAAGTATTATAGAGAAAAGTTTAAGTGTCCTTCCAGAGGAAATTTGAAATGAGATAGACAAATGAAACCCATGCAAGCACCGAGATTATGCAAAAAGGAAGAAATTGACTTTTGAACGGAAGCAATCGAGCCATAAAAATAGCAGCCGTTACAAGAAAATGCATTAGAAGTGATGCAGCATTGGGCAAGACTGGGAATAACGTTTCTACAGGAAATTTGAGATGAGATAGACAAATGAAGCCTATGCATGCACCGAGATTATGCAAAAAGGAAGAAATTGACACTGGAATGAAAGCAATCGAGCCATATTAGTGCAAATGGCAGCCGTTACAAGAAATATATTAAAGTAGATGCAGCATTGAGCAAGACTGGGTATAACGTATCTAAGGGATATTAGTGACGAGGTAGACAAATGAAACCTATGCATTCATCGATAATGTTGAAAAAGAAAAAAAAATAGAATTGACTTCATAATGAAAACAGTCGATCCATAATTGTGCAATTGTTGTTCCTAATCATGGGTAACTCGCGCTATCTGGGGTGCGAGATGGTCTAACAGTGGGTGCAAACCTTGGGGAAAATAAACTTGGATACATAAATTTGTTTCCAAATTTTGCGTAAATTTCATTCTCTACCATCAGATGAGAAGCTAGAGCACTCTAAGAGCGCAAATCTCCGCTAAGCGAGGCAACGGCAGCAAAATATTCAAATTGGCTCTGAAACCATAATTTTCTTTGCATAAGCTCCAAAATCCAATCATTTGCGCCTTTATATAGTAATAACAGCTTGTGCAATTTTCTTGAAGATCATCCGTTCATAACTTTTTAAGTTGTAGTGCTAACTAACGTTAAGACAAACATTAGTCAAACATACAAACGAACAAACCGATCTGCACCAAAATTTAATCATTTATGTCTTTTAACATTGCTAACAACCCCCATAAATTTCATAAAGATCCATTCATTATTTTTTGAGTTATTGCGCTAGCAAGCATAAAATTAAATATAGTGACGAACGAACAAACGGATAATTACAAAAAATTTGGTCATCTACTCTTTGTTATATACGTTATACCTAACAACTCATGTTAATTTAATAAAAATTCATCCATAACATTTTGACTTATGGCATTGAGAAAAATGAGGCAGACAAACAAACAAATAAACAAACAAAAAACAAACAAACAAACAACCAATCAAAAAAACAGATGGACATATCTTCACAAAAAGTTAATCATCTGTTCCTCCTAACATTCCTAACAATCCCTGTAAATTTCGTCCAAATTGGTTCATAACTTTTTAAGTTATCTTGGTGACAGACAGACAGACAGACGGACAAACACGATGAAAACATAACCAACCTCCTTGGCGGAGGTAATTATGTTTGTAAGGGGTGCGAGAACATCGTAAAAGTTTCCCAGGGGTGCTAGGCTTAGAAAAGGTTGGGAACCGCTGCGATAGAGCGAGAAATGAGCCTTCAGTGAGTGCTGTGGAAAAATTCCCTATTTCGCTTATTATTTTCGCCAGCTCAGTCGTTAGGGAGCAGATCATGAGGTGATAAATTAAGGTAGTTAGCTCCGCCAAGGAGGTTATGTTTTCGTCGTGTTTGTCAGGCTGTCTGTCTGTCACCAAGATAACACAAAAAGGTATGAACCGATTTGGACGAAATTTATAGTGTTTGTTAGGTATGTTAGGAGGAACAGATGATTACCTTTCCGTGAATATATGTCCATCCGTTTGTTTGTTTGTCTGCCTCATTTATCCCTATGCCATAACTCAAAAAGTTAGGGATGGATTTTTATGAAATTAACATGAGTTGTTAGATATATAACAAAAAGTAAATGACCAAATTTTGGTAATGATCCGTTTGCTCGTTCGTTCGTTTGCCACTGTTTTTAATTTTTGGTTGTCAGCACAATAACTCAAAAATTAATAAATGGATCTTTATGAAATTTATAGGGATTGTTAGTAATGTTAAAAGACATAAATGATTAAATGTTGGTGCAGATCGGTTTCTTTATTTGTATTTTTAACTCATGTTTGTCATAACGCTTGTTAGCAGTATAACTCAAAAAGTTATGAACGGATCTTCAAGGAAATTGCACAAGCTGTTATTACCATCAAAAGGCACATATGATTAGATTATGGAGTTTATACAATGAAAATTATGGTTTCAGAGCCAATCTGAATTTTTTGCTACCGTTGCCTCGCTTGGCGGAGGTATGCGCTCTCAGAGTGCTCTAGTTTGTAATTGCTCTGGTCCGATTTATAACAAAGTGTAGACTGTGTTTTTCCTAACGTCTTTCAATAGATTTATAACAGGTTCGGAAGGAGCAAAATAATGAAGCAGCCAGTGTACCATCGCAGTGATTGCAAAATTCTCTTTATTTCATACTTTCTGAAACTTGACGCTCAATACATGGGTCAACCGGCAAACTTTCAAATTTGTATACACTACGACTGACATGTAAGGTGATAGTGATGTATATCAATCGCACGTGACTTGATAAAAAATAAACGTTTACCGATTTCCAATCCGTCAAGTCAACGGGTTATTGTCGGTCACGATACTCACTGTTCATTGCAACTATAATGTTCCTGCTGGACACAATAGCCACAGTTTCTTTTGCAATAAAAGACTTCCTAGCGGTCTTATTACTTACTGTTTTTCGCAATGAAGGGGTTTCTGTTGTCCTCAGATTTCTTGAAGTACGGCAGGATGGACTCGAAGTCCCAGCCGTAGTTGCCGAGGTCCGCCCACTTATCGTAGTCGTGGCGGTTGCCCCGCACGTACATCATGTAGTTCAGGACCGACGACCCGCCCAACACCTTCCCTCTCGGCCAGTTGCACCTCTGTTGGCAACAGTGATATATGTATTCATCACAGCAAGTGACTGCAGTTGGTTGTCATTTCATCGAAAAGAGCTTTCCCATATCCAAGGAAATGTTATACAAAATACAGGCACACCCAGCTAAGCCAAAACATGTTTGAAGCTTTCTTAAAACAAACTCACTCGTCAAAAATTCTTCATCTGCTATAATAAATAAAGTTTTTCAGCAGAGGTTTTATTAAAGTTTGCCAGGATTTCACAGTGAATCTCTTGCGACGACGTCCAGCAATTGTGAAGTTTAAAAGGCAGCGAGTGTAAGACAGCTTGATCGGTAATTTAGTAGTGAGAGGACGTCTTGCAGAGAGAATCCACCAAGAATTAGGAATGATATTCAATAGAAAACACCCATTTCTATAACTGGAAAATGTTTATTGAAAGATCTAACTTCAATATAAAAATGCCGGAACCTAGTAAACGCAAACTCTATGGGGAGAGTATTAGCTCATTCGTAAAGTTCATGTTGGAACTAAAACAATTATACGGGATGCAATAAAACTTCAATAATTCAAATTTTTACCAGAAAGTATGCCTAGTAGTTATACCTGAAAGACTAGAAAAGTCATGGAGAATATAAACAAAACGACGAGGTCTAAACATTAATACATTAACATTTCTTCAATAAAATATTTTATACGCAACTTAATGCTCTCAATAACTCGATAGGTCTAAAGAGTTTTCGCTGATTTTAGATAATTTTACGCCCCATTTTAATGGTGGACTATGATGAATGCTCGGCCATTTCTGTGCTTATATCTTTGTGAGAAACAGGAGAAGCCTAAATGGAAGCGGCGTCACAGGTGATGTAGCTACAGGGTTATATGTTGCTATAGGTTCATGGGCCTTCACTATACTAGTCTGAGAAGAAACAAGGATTGCCATTCGCCCACAATACAACCATTACTACATTGAGTATAGTTTCAGCCTCTGCTGCCACAACAAAGGCACTTTCAATGAGAAAAAAAGCAGGGACACACAGTATGTCAACAGAAAAGTAGGTTACCACTGTATGAAACACGACTCTCTCGTAGGCACCAGCCGCTGCGTTTCACATCAGCAATATCTACATACCAACAGTACGAAGACAACTAGCATCAACTTTATGTTCTATTCCATTAAATAAAGAGCATGGCCGCATCGAGCAGAACAAGAGCAGGTAGCTGTGGTGCGAGTTAGCACTTTCTTTGCAAGCACTCGGAGTAGAGCTATCGCACTCTGCTGTTTGCACAGGCGCGCTCTTCACGGGTAGTTAGGCCCCCAGTCAACACTTGTGCAGCAAATAAATGAGATCAGGTGGTGCAGAGACAGATGTCGTGGCCTCAGCGTGTGGAGCAGGCAGCACTTTGCGACAGTGTCTCTCTGATGGACGGATATCAGCGCATGAAATGATTGTCAAATTATTACGCAATACTGCGGTTTTGTAATACTACATGCAGTGTGGTTACTCGCCCGCATTAATATATTTAGCTCACGATTGAAGAAGAAATTGTAGTGGTCACTTTAATCGTAAGTTCCTAAAAATAATTGGCCTTCTTGCTTACCAGGGCCACATATCACAGTGTGTGCACACGCAAGTTGAGGAAACTGACGTTATCACGACAACGTTTAGTGCTGCACGAATCATCGCTCGGTATATATGCAAAAGATTCTGCAGAGAATAAGCACTAAAATCGGCTACTGTTGGGTATATATACAACAGCAGCAGCAGTTAACTCTTCGAGCATGAACCCATTTCGTAGTTCATCAGTCGAATCAGAGCCAAGAATAGTGGACAGATATGTATAGCATGGTTTTGATAAGTTTATTACACACAGAATATACCGTAAAACGGGGTGACTTCGGACGCCTTGGTACCTTCGGACAAAAACAGGTAAAAAGGAACTTACTGCAGAGAAAAAAAAAGTATAAAAAGTTCGAGGGAAACTTCTACAGTGTAATAAAGGTTGGTACCTCTGTAGTATATCACTAGGCGCACACTCAACCTCGATTAGCATAAACACGTGAAGGAATACGTCTTGTAAACAAAACTAACAAAAATATCCCAACAAACAAAAAGTGTTCCTTTCTGTGTTTATGCTAGTCGAGTTTGAGTGTGGGCCTAGTGATATACAGTGCTTAGACATAAGTATTTGCACAACACTATTTTTTATGTATTTTAAAAAATTTAGGGACTGCTTTAGGATAATTAATACAGGAAGTTTATATAACATATATGTAACAGAATATTTAAACAGAAAAGTCAAATGTGCACTTATAACAAGAAAATTTAACACAAGCAAAAGTAATGAGGGACAAAAGTATTTGAACAAAAAAAAAAAAATGATGACATTAGTACATGGTGGCGTGACCTTTATTGGCAATAACAGCAAGGAGATGATTGTTATAGCTGGAAATTAACTTTTCACATTCACTTGATGGTATTTTTTTTCATTCTTCCATGCAGATAACCTTTTTTTCAGTAAGGTTTTTGGACACCAAACTTAAAAAGACGCCACAAATTTTCTATTGGATTAAGTACGGTGATTGGCTAGGCCATGGAAGAACATTTATTTTCTTTTTTTGAAACCATTCTTTCGTTAAATTCGCAGTATGCTCGGGGTCGTTGTCTTGTTGGAAGGTCCACCTGCGCCGTCCGTAGAATTTTTTGGCACTTGGAAGTATCTTCTTCTCTAATATCTCCCTATACATGAAACGATTCATCTTGCCATCAATGATATGAAGATCCCCAACACCATGGGTAGTAAAGCAACCCCACACCATGATGCTGCTCCCTCCATGCTTCACGGTGGGGATGGTGTTCTTGGGGTCATAGGCAGTACCACGTTTCCT
>LQNS02278125.1:42053489-42074245 GCA_001587735.2 Parhyale hawaiensis | reverse complement strand
ATGAATGCCAGTACGGTTCAGTTCCTTAACAATAGTTTTCTTGCTGACATGCAGTCCCTGAGACGCCAGTTCACTCTGAAGGTCAGCACGAGTTGTCATGGGGTCATTAGTCACCTTACGTAGCATGTAGCGCCAAGGACGACCCATGACCTTACGCGGAGCTCCAGCTCTTGGCAGGTTGGAGATCGCCCCAGTCACTTGATGCTTGCGGACTATTGCTCCAGCCGTTGAAAAAGAAACATTGACACGTTCTGCTCCTACTCTATAAGTTGATCCCTCACTACGAAGTTGAATTATCCGTTTACGAGTAGCTTCAGGGATATCTTTAACTTTGGGCATTGTAGTGATAGTATGCGCGACTTCAACGAGGTCTAGAGAGGTAATGATTGCGCCGGCTGTGGTTTGTTTACATTGCATTTGTTTCGAGACGCTTCGTGAACATTCTAGAATAATTTCCAAACTAATTTATTCAAATTATACAATTAAATATCAAAGATTCAACATCATATTTATTTTGGTCAAATACTCTTGTCCCTCATTACTTTGACTTGTGTTAACTTTTGTTGGTATAAGTGCACATTTGACGGTTCTGTTTAAATATTCTATTATATATATGTTATATAGACTTCCTGTATTAATTATCCTAAAGCAGACCCTGAATTTTTAAAAATACATAAAAAATAGCGTTGTGCAAATACTTATGTCTAGGCACTGTACTACAGAGATATCAAGTTAGAAGGAAACTTTTCCTGTCACTGCAGTGAGTTTCTTTTTCCCTGTTTTTTTCCGAAGTCGCCCCGGCGTCCAAAGTCACCCCATTTTACGGTACATTACGAAACAAATTCAGTAAACCTTTCAAATTAAAATACACAAACAATTCTAGAGAGCACTCTGAGAACGTATACCTTCGCCAAGCAAGGCAACGGTTACGAAAAATTCCAACTGGTTCTGAAATCATAATTTTCTTTGTATTAAAACCAAAATCTAATCATTTATGCTTTTCGATAGTATTAACAGTTTCTGTAATTTTCGTGAAGATCCGTTCATAACTTTTGAGTTATGCTGCTAACAAATATTACGACAAAATGCAAGTCAAATACACAAACGGACCACCTGATCATTACCAAAAATTTATCATTTATGTCTTTTAGCATTACTAACAAGTCCAATAAATTTCATAAAAAGCTTGATCCATCCACAACTTTGTGAGTATTGTGCTAACAAGCATAAAATCAAACAGCGACAAACACACGAACAAACAGGTTACCGCAAAAAAAATTTGGTCATTTACTCTTCGTAATATACCCTAAAAATTCATGTAAATTTCATGAACATCCGTCCATAACTTTTTGAGTTATGGTACTAAGAAAAGTAGGCGGACAAAAAAACATACAGACGACCGGATTTTCACCAAAAGTTAATCATCTGTTACTATTAACGTGCCTAACAATGCCTGTAAATTTCGTAAAGATCCTTTCATAACTTTTCGAGCAATCCTAGTCACAGACAAACACGAGGTAAATATGTCTGCACAGCTGCTAGCAAATTTGTGAAACTTCAATTGTATTAGTACAATTGAACTACGTAATTTAAACCGTTTTTTGAACACGTTATTAGGTATCGGATCCAATAAGTGTGTTGTGTTCTATTAACTAGAGACGCCGTTTGAAAAATAGTTGAACGTTTTTCAACATCAACACGCACGTTTGAGAGACTGACAATGAAGAGTCTCATTTTATAATTTTGTTGGGAATGAGTGAGCCGTAATATTATTGAAAAGTTTGAGGATAATTTGGAAGAATTGATTGGAAAAACATCTAGAAATTGCTGCATTTGCTTATTTACTGATTTACTTGTCAGTCAAATTTGTAACGCTTTACGGTATATGTGAGTCGTAAATAAAACGAATCTTCAATACTAGTTCATTTCACTGTAACACCAGAGCTTCTGATACAATATATTTGCCTCACTCAACTATCCATATCCGATTAGATGTTGGTGAATAACTTGACTACAATATCACGAAGTCCTGCTTTGCGTTCATAACCGATTTCCAGCACGCACTGCTTTCACTTTGCACATGAGAATAAGGGGCCAATAATATGTATATATTAGCTAGCAAATAAGGAACATGAAGTCAGGCCAGCTAAAATAGTTAGGCACGACCTAAAAAATTGTGTTGTAACGCGTAGCAATAAGATCGAACGGATCAGGCAAGAACTGAAAAACCGTAACTACATCCAGGAATAGAGCACTAAGGATGTATTTGATTGGGACATACAGTCAAGCTGCTTAGCTTAAATGGAGCGGAAAGTCAATTCAGACCCGTTCTTTTCGCCAGTTTGACTTGAGCTTAAGGCCTTAAGCGGAACCGGCCTGTTGCCGAAACTCAATCCTGCTACGTAGATAGTTTGACTTTTTAAAGCGTTATGCACTTGACTTTACCTAATGTAAACAACAATGATTGCATGGAAACAAACTTTTTATTTTCAGTGAATTATTATTATTAACACAAAGGGAGAATTTTTGCAATTTTAACCTCCCAAAACAATATTTATAAAAAATTTACAGTTTAATTTGATACTCTAATAGAAAAGAAGAAAACCTATTTCAGGGTTAACTTAAGTATATCGCGCTGAAATCATAGAATTATACTATGGATTGGCAAAATGACAGAAACATATCTGTCACTCGCACGGACCAGTGTAGTGATCTGTTTACTTAGTGAAATCCCTGTCGCGTCCAATGCATCACAAATAACCTCTCAAAAGTTAGCTGAGCCAGGTCCATATTTTCTAACCTATTTTAGGAAACGACATTGTTGAAGCTTGCGAATAAAAAATTCATAATATTGACTTCCAAGGGTTAGGAACGTAGGATTGATTTTGCTAGTTGTATCACAGCTAACGTTAATATTTTACAGCTTAAGTGCTAAAATCCGTTCGATTGGGCCACGCCTCAACCGGTCTGAAAAATAAAGTCAAGTCCACTTAAATATTCGACAGCGACGTCCCAGTCGAAAACGTCCTAAAACATGCGAAACACAGATTATAAGCATAAGGATTGCTCGACCCGGGCAATTTCAACAAGATGAGCTAATCTCGTTAGCTTTTAACTTGTCCAGCGCTTCCGTTACGAGCGTTCTTTCGCTACTTTCGATCGTGTATCAGGCGCTAATCGCAAACCGATTACCTTCTGGATGGCTTTATATTTAATCGTGTAAGCAGTTTAGACTTGCGATAAATGCATTAAACTCAATCAAACAAACGCTGAAGACTCAAGTCCGGTAAATTTAATAAAAAGATTAGCTTATCTCGATGAAACTGCCCCAACTGTTAACACCTTATCATTGCACACATGGGTAATTCATAGCACATAGCAAAGTTTTCGACTGAAACAAGAAAAAAAAGAAATAATTGTTTATGACTCCTGAAGCAAGTCGGCTACTACCGTGTGTACAGTATCGTGAAGTTGTTCAAAATATAAATAATCCAAGTGCCTTTACTACATACAAAACGCGCGGATAACATTCGTAAACAGTTTGCAATTAAGCTATAAGTATTTCTTATATTTTTCATACTCGGTTAAAAAAGGGTCCCGTGTTTGTACCGAAAACAAATATATACACACACATTCAGTATAGATATAAATTCATGATAATTTATATTTCATATTTCCTTTCATATCATCAAAATGTTTTAATTAAATGAAAGTCGTTTTGACTCAACATTAAATTTGGGAAGAAATTAACTATGTGGCTGAAGCTTCCAAATAGCCTCATCTACGGTGTTCAAGGGAGGAAAAGAAGGGACGCATAGTGTGTCGACAGAAACGTGGAGCCTATAAGCATGACGAAGTTTCCACGCAGAATTAACGCCCATGCGAACAGCAATTTGGGAAAGAAGTGAAAGAACAAAACAAAGCATCGTCAGCAGGAGGTCGGAAATGGGGGGAAACAAAGTGGGCATGTAAAAGACCGACGCCCCGATGGCTATAGCTAAGGCTAATGGAACCTATGTGTCCCTGGCGGCCCATAACATAGGATGGGCTAGTTTATCTAACACTCTGGCCCATGACCCATCCTATGCACCAACAGGGAAATATGTAGGTACATTGAGCATAAAATTAAAAAAAGTGTAGCTCAGAATGTATACGAAATGAATCTAATGCAGATGACACACGCTAGTCAAAAGAACGAGTATCGTCATCTTTTCATCCGAATGTGTTGATGTGCTCATTTAAGTAACACACACTTGCAATGAATTTTGAATTATAAATCCCTCCAGATATGATGATATGTCCGAAAGTTAACTAACGGCACTTGCGGAGTAAACTGAACTGACGGTAAACATTTTTGCACCATTTCTTGGCAATCTCAAAGCTGCAGGTGTTCAGAAGAGTTTAACATAACGTTCGGACGAAAAGATGACTATATGTACTTGTTCATTTGATTAGCGTGTGGGCATCGACATTACTCAGCCACAAACAGTTATAGTCTCCGTCAAGTTCTGTGAAACAACAGCGGGGAGGCATCAACATGCATTACACCTTTCAACTGTACGTCGAATTTGACATAATTAGCACATTAGCAGACCAGAACGTTACCTGCGACACTCATGTCTCTGCTCACAATCCCAAGAACATACTAAGAACAAGAGAAGAAATATGCACTCACCCGACCAGCCATGCCGAGACAGGCGGAATTTTGCGGCTCCGTTTTGTACTGCCAGTCCATGTCTGTGAGCTGCAGGAAGCCGGCCATGACGGGGACGTCCGTGATGTCAGTCTCGTCTATGCCCGCCTCCAGCAGCAGCACCGTGGCGTGGGGGATCTCTGACAGCCTGCTGGCCATCACTGCACCTGCCGATCCTCCGCCCACTGCGGGATATACAAGAATATGGTTAAATATATCATAATAATAATAATAGTGTTTTCTTAGGTGCACGTACAAAACGTTACATTAGTACAGATATGAGGGGAAGGTTAACACCAAAGCTGCGTTAAAAGAAAAAAAAAAAATATTGCAGTAAGTAACATGCAGTAACTCGCCTACATGCAGTTTCTGTGGGCAGAGCACAACAGTCGAGAAGAAGGTACATAGCAAAAGCAAAGGTCTGTAGACTGTCCCTATAGCACTGCTGCAGTGAAATACGTAGAGAAAGCAAGCTGCAATTGAACATAAAATCCAACATTGACAGAAAGACAATCAAACGCAAGGGTTGCGCACTGTAAATCAGGCAGATTTGCTTGCCAGGTCTTATTCCAGGCACAGCAAATACTTTCATGGCAGGCTAATTTCTTCCTCCTGGAAGTGAGAGTCACTGCATGTAGAGAAATCTTGTCGCGAGGTACAGATTGACTCTTTAAACAGGCCTCACAAAACCAGCATTTTTTCTCTTTTCGCTCAATGGAGTTGGCCAGTTTTAAGACCAGGGAACGTGCGATGAGATAGAGAGGGTAGACTGATGAGCGGTATATGGAGAGGCAATATATTGTTCAGCTACACAGAGTTATGCTGGGAGTGTAGCACGAAAGCGTGGCTATGTATGTAGTTCACAATAACAAGGTGACTTGGTGGCACAGAATTGTGAAACAAGAATGAACACAGACATTTGAAAAAAAAATACCGTATCACATATTGTAACATATGTAACATCTAGGCAAGAATGAACACAGGCATCTGAATACAAAAGAACAAATATTGTGACATGTAACGTCTAGAATGAAATAAACATTTTTACTCTAAACCGTCGGATTTAGAATGCTGACTGGGCTGCGCAGATGGCGCTAATACGTCATCAATACAGAAACTACGTCGATAGGAAGTATACAACAGACGTCGAACACAGCTGAAACCATACAAAAATGTGAGAGGAAACGAGCAGAACATGCCGTTTTCTTGATTGATTAATGTATCCGTGGGACACAAGACGACCTCCAATGTAATGACCTCATTCAGTCGACCGGCGTGGTCCCGCGCACCTTAATAAGTCAGTACAGGCGGAGGCTCAAACCAAAGACATGAAATTTGCGCAATTCACGGCTGCCCCGCATGCGCAATCAGGAAATAAACATAACTCACAAATACCGATATAGTATTATTATACCTTGCGCGTAATACAATGCCTTGTAAAAAGACGTGTCGTCGTAATGCATGTTAGGAATTGATCAAACTGTTACACTGAAATAACCTGCCCAATAACAAGCTAAATAAGAGACATTAATTTGTGCATAAGTAACAGAAATGATTTATAGGTCACCAACGATTAAATTAGTTGCTCGTTCTGAGTAGTCACAGAACGCCGGAGATCTCATTAGGAGAAAGTGCTATGGAAAGATTTTATACAAACAAAATATAAAAGGAATAAGTTGACGAGTGCTTCAACACGCAACGAAACCCTCAAGTAATTACGCTAACAACTCAAAAATTTCGTTAATGAACAGCAAAAACTAGTTGAACAACGAGTAAAACTTTACCAATAGGAATAAACAGTTCTCGAAATTCCAAGCACATTTTATTCAAGGTGTACATCTTATGTACCATATATCATTCCATTTTTCTAATATCTATAAGTACTTAACAAAGATTATTATTATTATCACCCTATATGAGCTCTACGGCAAGGTAAAGTTGAGTTTTTCTGAGACGTTTCAGTAATTAGAGCTCGATATTAAAACCGTGTTTCGTCAGAGACTTCGCGCTGCCTTGACGCCCTATACAGGTAAGTCAATTGAGCAAAGAGAGCAACTCAGCTGTATAGGCAACCTGCGCCAGTATTAGATTGGTCACCAAACATTGCAAGGATCATTTGGCCCATTTCCAGAATAAAGTCATAGCCTAGGCTTCAGTTCGCTCTGAGCAATTGCCAGGACGTTAATGTACAGCAAAATTCATGGGCTACCAATGGAAAACCTTAGTTGTTGCGCCGAGTATGCAAATATGATCAGTTACAGGAGATGGGTTGCCATGCTGATGATGAGTGTAGTCTAGTCCTGTAAAGTATTAGGATCACACCTTCGCCATCTCCCCGACCATAGGTTCCACTCTATAAAGAACCGACCTATCATTGGGTCTTCGATTGCATATTGAACCAACAGTGAGGTATGCCATTACGCTCCTTACTGACTAATGGCAGTTTCTGTCGCTGTAAAATGGAAATGCCAGGTACAAGTACAGGCCAAAAGTGGCTCCGGCAAACCCCGGTCATTATTTGTCACCTCAGCTTTTCATCCTGCCTTAGTCGGAGCTGTGGTGCAGTTATTAACGTTTTTTTTTATTGCTAAGGCCATTTCAGAAAGTCAATTTTATTGTTTTGAGAAATTAATTTACAAAGGCTGCTAATGAATTAAATCGCTTAGTTTAGAAAGCTAGGTACCTCTTCGTTCAGGTCAGGTTTCGAAGCGCATTTCTAAGTTCCTTCACTTTTTAAATGCACTGTAACATTTATAAATTTGTGCAGTGGTCGATCCAAACTCCTAGCTGTAGCGGCGGGCTAGCTACTGCTGATGTGAATGGCACGCGGGGTATAAGCCCTGGAGAGAAATAGGGAGCGTCGGGGGCGCAGGTCACAGCATAAGAGCCTTCCGTCGATAGGGTTACAGGTTTTTACGATCTGTGCACTTCTCTGGGACCAGTTGGCCTATATCTGCAGTACGAACCAGTGCTCGTAGGTTTCCTACGAAGTGTAGCAATGTACGGTCAAGTTGACTACCTTACATATAACACGCATTTTAACATACTGTTTGCTTGCTTTCTATCATTCCAAATTTCGGCCAACCCAAAAGACAACAGTTGTACTGTGAAGTTGTCGCGATTATCACACGTACGGTACAGCTTTATTAATGAGTCATGCTTTCCTGATACGAAAGCAGAACAAACATAACATACACTATAAAACATCAAATCCACATTTTTCTACACCTAACACATGCTTGCTTATCGAGTTTGAACTGGAAAGCATGAAAAGCTAAGTTAAAACAGCAGCATTGAGATTTCGACTTCGACCTTCTTCAAAAAACTGCTTATAACCTGAGATCTTGGACCAATATTTTGCATTCACATATGTTTATGAAAATAAAAAAGGCAAGGGTATAATAACAGTAACGTTGTTACTGTATCAAAATAAAACTAATTAATACTATATTAATATATAACTGTATTAAATTATAATAACAGTAAGATTATTACTGATATTATATCCTGGTCGATGGGAAGAAGAAAATAAGACAAGGTGTACGGCATGATTGGTTCGCAGGCCTCGAACCAACTCTGAAGTCACTACACCAATACGTGTGTTGGATCAGAAATCTACATTCATAACACAACAGCATATAGGCGAGTGAAGCTGTCCTCGCATCGGATTGCAAAAATTGATCGATTCACAGTACCTTTGTATTCCATAGAAAGACCGTCATACTTAAAGTTGCTTGGGCTCACTAGATACGAAATAAATTGGAAGAGACTTCAATGCACAGTGGGTAATCATCCTTGAGTCTTCAAATGACTTTCCCTGGTTTTACTAATCTTCATGTTGAGCTAAGCTATACATATTCGTTATATGGAGACTCCATGGGCATTACAGATCGATTGCTTTCCAGTGTCACTCGCGACGCTCAACAAGCGACGGTGCTAATTATGTCTTACGGAAACATATCTAACGAGAACTAACTAAATGAATGAAACAAGCTAAAACCTGTAAATATTAATTTATCTTCGGAGACTTTAGAGCCACCTAATCCATACCCAACTAACGGCAAGTGGAAAACCCTAAATAAAAATTGCAACTGACAGCATGGCAGATTAATTTCATGTAATACTGCATTAGTGCGATCATCCACCAATCGAAATTATTGATTACGACAACGACGATAAACGTCCATCAACTCGATATACATGTGTACCACCCATTAGATTAGATAGGCGGCAGTAGACGGGCCAACAGGCCCATTCCCAGAGAGCAACCGAGACTTGCGCTCCGGCTCTCTATGGGCTATTGCCTTCAAGTCAGAATCATGGGAATATCTGAGGAAGAAGAGAAGACAAAAAGAATAAACTCAGCCAAAGAGTTGATCATGCAAGCACAATTAATTGTTGTAGATTGACAGAGCTCGAAGAAGTTAAGTTGGGGCATGAAAGATAAAGATTGCGGTGGCTTAGAATCTATGACGTAACGAGTTTGGGACTCCTGGAGGAGTTTGTAACTGTGGAGGATGTTGCTCCCAATGTTTGTCATGACGATTTTTAAACGCAGTGACTGACTCTGTATCGACAACTTCAAAAGGGAGTCAATTCCAAATGTTCATTACGGGGAAAAGACTGCTGGCTGAGGATAGCTCTTCGACATTTATGCTTGAGTTTCTGGCCGTTGTTTCGCAAGCGATCACTAACGCCTCTTTCAAAAACTCCCGTTGCAGGCACGTCGTTGAAGCCATATCCAAAACACGTGTTTCTATTAGTTGCCTTGAGTCGCCTTTGTCCGGGAGAGATGAGTCTAACTTCCTCTACGGAACATTAGTACGGCTTGTTTCGCAGTTGAGGTACCTACCAATTTTGCTGCGCTGGATTCTTTCCATTTATCGCTGCACTTGTGTGGCGACCAGAACTGAACAGCATATTCTTAATGCAGTTGCACCAGCGCTTTATACAAAGGAATGATGATGTCCTTGACTTTATACTCAAAATTTCTGGTAGTGAATCCCAGGACTCTGCTTGCCATTTTCACATTCTGGTCAACTTGCAGACCGAGTTGTATATTGATTGTAGCAGTTAGTCTCTGGTCACGTTGTTGGGCGACAGCTGCTAATATTTACACTGTACCTGGTAGCTAAGAGTACAGTGACGTATCGTACGTACGCAGTAACTTGATATAGGCTCCTTTGTTTCGTAGTTGTATTATTTAGCTTAACAAAGTAAACATTTTTTTGAATTAAACAAATAAAACTGCATAAAACAACGGCGACCTGTATCGAGAACTACCTGTATGACATTGTTACATGAGCAAGACTAGCAAGTAGGGCAATGAGATACTAAGAACCAGTTGTGAGGTGAGGCGCGCTGTCAGGTATGCCAGATGTACCAGTACCGCTGCCGCAGGCGTACTCCAGGCAGCCCTACGACATGTCTTAGGCATGTCAGGCATCTCAATCAGCAACATTACCGAAGGCACTGGCTAATGTGGTCTTTATTGTTACCGCCACTCTTTCCCTGGTCTTATTTCTTACCCGATCCACACTTACATATCTATCGGAACATAGTTGTTCTTCACGGGCAGGACAAAATATTTCAAAAACCGCCGGTTTGCAGCGTCCTGGTAAACACAACTACATATGTGCCTCCCTAAAGATTTGCTCAGAATGTAAGCTGCCACGTCTTTTGGTGTTTAGCAAGTGGCATTAGGGGGATTTTGGATGGCCGGAGCAAATTGGAACACAAAAAGATGAGCATTTTTCTGTTATTTACAAGAAATGACCAAAGCATTTGGACGCGTGGTGGGCTCTGACGGTGTCAAAAGACGATAGTGTGAACCCGCCTTAAATCAATGGTAAAATAACGAGCAGAGACGCTATTGCAGTGCACATTTTAGATGAGAGCATATCCGCTACTTAAGAAAGGTCTAGTGAACCTTTCAAAGTTAAAATTGTCGTATCGGCTGCTGCCCCAATCATGTTCTGAAAGTTGAAAAAATGGCCAATACATTAAGAGCTTAGAAAATACCGCGGCTTTTTCAAATGAAAAAGATATCACCCAAGCAGAAAATCGCATATCAACTTTCAATGCGCGCACTGGTCCACATTAATGCAGTTCCGGTGAAGACTTTCTATGACTTGACATGATTTCCTATTAAAAACAGACGTATATAGCAGCGCAAATACTCAGGTATGATGAATTAGCGGCATCATTAGCCCTGCCCGACAGAGGACACACACACACAACAGCGCAGCTCATCTAAACAGCAACCATTAGCCGCGTCCAGCAACCAGAGCTCTAACTAAAGTCCCTAATACGGCAGGAGACCTCAGAGCCGAGCGGAATGTCCAGAATTTCGGTGTGTAGAGCCCGAGGGAATAGGAAGGAAGGCTGTGCGCAGAGGAGAACCGAAGGTACACTAAGTCGGCGGTCCCCAGACACTTTCTCTGGCACGTCCATCAGTGCGACCATCCGCATTCTCAGCATGAAATTAAAAGTTTGAACAGTGCCGAGTACGAAACAAGAAGATTAGCTGCAGCAGCTCTGTGGTTTGTGGTTTGCCATAGCTCTCGACATGAGGAGTTCAGCGTCTACTGCTTCGTTGTTTGGGTTGACGAGGCAGTGGTCCTCAGCAACTCTGTTTGCAGGCCGCAGCATATCGACACGTGGGGCTGTAGTGCGATGGCCGAGCTGGGTCTCTTAGCGTGGGTTGTGTTCGAGTGGCCTACAATTGTAAGGGTTATGTCATAGCCAACATTAGAATGCATTATAAATTACAATTTTGCTTTGAATAATATCGTGACAAACACAGACGTCAGATATTAAAAGAGAAATACACAGAAGGTTCAGATCAGTACTTCACAAACAAGCAATCTACAACGTTTCGGACACTGGGGCCAACTATGGGTCTGAAAACACCGGTACTACTACACACTTTTTCATAAATTTTCAAGCTGGTAAGATAAAAGTGCTCGATACTCAACAATGAATCACATCGCCGCAATTGTAATACAGTGCAACATGGTCTTAAGTATAGCACAAATTACAAGCATACGGTAAATTTCAGTTATAAATTTAGCATTTAACAGTAAAGAGTCGTCATCGAGTGTCTGGCGATTTCTAGGCAGCCGCAGTAGCCTGTAAGTGCAGACAAGATGTCTGGTCTTCAGAACTAACCAGCTGTCTTCCGGAGGTGTCTTCTGCAAAGCTCGACTGTGAGAACTGTGACGCTGAATCATCGATCTAGCGCGCTGTCAGCATATATGCATGGCATTTTTGTCGGTGCAACAATTGATATTTTTTAAAAAATGAGTGGCGCAGTAAGTGAGCATTTCTGCACTGGCCTTTGCTTGGAAAGAAGTCTTCGATAAAAGTCTATCTCTTTAAACAACTAGAGAGAGCAGGACCACGAGAGAGAGCTAGGACATCGGCCCGAATATTGCAGGAGGATCTCGGCCGATGAAGAGATAAGCGCGAGTCCCTGGACACCCAAAGAAAGGCTTGCGGCCAAGACTATGGAGAAATTTTTGAAGTACTTTGGTATTTCGCTCGTAGAGATCATATCTGGTAATTGTGTAGATCAGACATTACCGATTGTATCTGCTTATAAACAATACAACTTTGCCAATTACTGAACATACACAGCGGGTTGTGCAGACAATGAAGCCGACTATTATGGTTCTAAATGTTTGTGAATCTTTGGGGCGTTTGTCTACCATTTCTTAAGAAAATACAAAACTATTTTTTTCCACCGAATGTTACGCGAATAACCGCTTTCGAACAATTACACCGCAGGTAAACGCCGCTTTAGAAAGAGAAAGCTCTGCTGCAGAGCCTTTTTCAGCTGCTTTCACGCATTTTACCATTGTTTTCATAACAGTTTTTGAATCGAAACGATATTTTGCTGCACACAGTTCAACTTATGCCTTATTACATTAGTAAAAATAAATATGCACAAGAGTTGAAGTTACTGTCATATGATATATATTTCTACCAAACAAGCAGCTGCTTCGGTGTACAAAAATCCAGATAAATAAATTAGGAAGATTTTTACTCACATTACAATAGCTGCATGCTGCGTGGACCTTCAGAGGCACTACCGCGCTGCTTAATGAGGAGAAGAGGCAGGCATATGTTGCGTACATATCAATAACAACGGAGAACCCATGCACACAGTGCCACTGCGCATGGGCACAGGAAGTTGGGAAATATGACTAACAATAACAAAACTAAGATCGACGCTAGAAGTAGCAAAAAAAAAGGAAGTAAAGTGGACAGAAAAGATAAATGTACCGAAGGACTGGCATAGGGCTTAGGTGACTTAACCTATTTGTGTCCAGTTACGCTTTTAGCAACAAAATAATAGTAGTAGTCCTACAAGAAATAAACTTTACCGACACGGTGAATAATAACAGGACAGTTTTTTCCTTTTATATATAAAGCAGCAAAAGACTTTCCGACTGATGTGGAGAACCTAGTCGTGCTTTTGTATTTCGTAAGTGAGGTAAATAACGCTGATCTTTTCAAAGACACGATAGGTCTCTCTCTATGAACAAATAGCTGATGGTGTACAGCAAGGAACAGAAGGAACAACGTTCAGTAAGAGTCAGCGGCAAGACGGTCTCGTGTTTTTTTTGATGTTACGCAAGGTTTATCTCAAAGGAATAGGTACTTTGTAGGCCAATATTGAATGGAGCTCCGCGTAAAGCGGATCGACCAGAAGCGGAGGAGGAACCATGCATATGACGCTGTGTACCTACGACAAAGTGAAAACTTTATACAGCTTTATATCTCGAGAACACAACTTCGTAACGTTTCAAGTCGTGCTAGTGAACTGAAAATGGATTTTTACTTGAAATTGTAAAGGTTTACAAAGGAGATCTCTGCACAGCGACACCGATGCAAATCTATAAAAGGTCAAGTGGGACGGCGCTCCAATTAACACAACACAACTATTAAGTTTTACAACAACTATACACTTACCACTTTGTGAAGGCAGTTTGGGCGTGGTCAAATTCCTCTACAGCGTTGCCAATTCTATGGGGATTTCTGAGATTTTTCTAATAGCAGGTAGTGGGCGGGGCTAAGATATGAGTCGAACAAAATCTCAGAAATCCCCATAGATGCAACGCTGTAGAAGAATATGGCCACGCTGAAACTGCCTTGATAAAATGGTCAGAGTATAAACACACGTTTCGTCTATGAACTTTTTAGTCTACCCAAGAAAGGCGCAGACGCGCAGCACTATATATATAGGCACATAAGGCAGCACGACGCCCGCACACCCTGCAGTTATAAAACAATAGCAATACGTCGTGGCGCACATTATCGAATTACATCATCATAAGCTGCCGATCACTTTCAGCAACAAAACAATAGCACCGTATGTCTACGTATAATTACCGACTTGCATTGTTCCAGCTACCAAACGTGGCCAATGATAGAGAATTAACGCGACGGCAAGGGTTCACAGCACGCACGCGAATATCGTGTCCTGATCGTACGCTAAACATGGAGGCTTTGAAAAAACATGGAATTGGGGTTTAAAATTATATCAACTGGACGATGTGAAGAGTATAGGCTAGGGTATTTGTTAGTTTAAGCCTGCCTGCAGACACAACGCGGTGTCTCAATAGAAGAGAGGAAGGGGCACAGAGTGCGGCGATAGAGGCGTGGAACTCATCAGCACTCAGAACAAAATACCATTAGAGTATGAAAACGGAAGGAAGCAAATAGGGACGGATGGCAAGCACCTCGACGGCTGGGCTAGGACCGATGCAAATATACCCAAGGTGCCCTGAGAAGAGAGTGCCTATAACGGCGAACCTAACTAGTGTAACTCAAGTCAACGGCCCACCCTATGCCCCCTCAGGTGACACGAGATCATAGCAACAGTTGTATTTGCAATTGGATTGTTCTAATCTGTGTAGCTGAACACACCCACGCTTCTCTGACGAATTTAGCAGAGGACACAAGACCGGGTAACTCCATTGATCTAAAGCCTCTGCCATGTGTTGCGTAGTCCTCCTCAAGGGGAGCGGTGTTGGACAGTCAGTGTAGTAACACACAAGATCGATACATACTTTATAACCGTAAAAAAGAATCCATTTTCCGAAGCCTCTTCTCGCGACCACCTTTACATCAAATCGCAGTGCTCTACTCCAAAGCTTCGATTTCAGTACACTTCATGTCGACAGAACAGAGCTTCTAATTAAAAACATTTATGAGAGAAAGCGTCCAGAGCTGCGGTCGGACAAATACTGTGCAAGTGCCCGCACCTGGAAACCTTTCCCTCTCAGCCATATTGGTTGGGAACAGGCCACTCGCTCATTTATAATAAAGGCCTACCTTCCTCTCAGCCGAGACTTAATGGAAGTGGAACGCTTTCTACTCACAGCCATATACACCTGAAGCGGAGTGTTGTGAGTGTAGGATACGCCGTGCTGGGTGGCAAGGGATCCATAGAGTTAAGGGTAGAATCCGCAGCACTGCACGGCTGAGTACGGTGTAAGATACGACGTATTGGGTAACAGCGTACACTAAAGGATACTTGACACGTCGTACTGGGTGACTGCGTACAGTGAAGGGTGTAGGATACGACGTGCTGGGTGGCAAAATACTGCATAGGTATACTTCAGGGTGTAGGATACGTAGTGTTGTGTGACTGGGAATCAGATGATGCAGCACTCCATTCCTTAATTAACCTAGTGATGAATATACACCATGGGGATTGTCGGAAACTGTAGTAAATTCACTTCATCTGACTCTGTATTATCGCTAGCATCACCTGCACTTGTCACCAACATGATTACTAAAGACGTAAACTAGAGCTGTACTACTAAAGACGTAAACTAGAGCTGTACTACTAAAGACGTAAACTAGAGCTGTACTACTAAAGACGCAAACTAGAGCTGTACTACTAAAGACGTAAACTAGAGCTGTACTACTAAACACGTAAACTAGAGCTGTACTAGTAAAGACGCAAACTAGAGCTGTACTACTAAAGACGTAAACTAGAGCTGTACTACTAAAGACGTATACTAGAGCTGTACTACTAAAGACGCAAACTAGAGCTGTACTACTAAAGACGTAAACTAGAGCTGTACTACTAAACACGTAAACTAGAGCTGTACTACTAAAGACGCAAACTAGAGCTGTACTACTAAAGACGTAAACTAGAGCTGTACTACTAAAGACGTAAACTAGAGCTGTACTACTAAAGACGCAAACTAGACTAAAGAGCTGTACTACCAAAGACGTAAACTAGAGCTGTACTACCAAAGACGTAAACTAGAGCTGTACTCAGAAAGCGCCGATTTCCTCCATGCAACGGCAGCTAAAAGACAGATCGATTGGTAGACAGCCAGAGGCACACCGAAAGGACGGATTACAAGCAAAAAATAATTACCTGTTCCCAGTGACATTCCTAATAGTTCCAGTGAATTTCATACAGATTCGTCCGTAAATTTTTCAGTTACGTTGCTCACAGACAGACAAACCCCGGCAAAACATAACCTCCTCGGCGGAGGCAACAAATTCACAATTACCAGTACTACATAGATCGAGTATTATATCCACAGCATATTGTTCCCATACTCCTGAAGAGAAATAATAAATTCGGTTGAGCACTCGGACGCTCCTGCGCATAGATCACAAGAGGCCACAACCACAATATCCCAGGGAGTGGCTATACAAGCGCTACACTACATTGCCCACAGGGGACTGCGAAATGCAAGGGGTCTGGTAGAGACACTGATAAAGGGCAGTCAGCACCAGAAACTACACGGATGTTATAACTTTAGCTGTATGGAGCGCTATATATAGGGAGTTCTACACACTTAGATGGGCAGTACATGCAGCGTATTTCCGCAGCACTCACCATATAGCAGCACAAACTCTCATTACATAGGAAGCTGAAAAAAGCAATAACACTTTGAGGCTAAGGTTCCTCCACAGAATATTACAATTATTACAACTGAGGCGAATGATGGCGCAAGGTAATTAGAACAGCTATCATCTTCTACTGACTTATCAACCGATAAATGTATAGGAAGTTGCTTGTGAGAGCGCATCTCAACGAAACTTTCTGGTGGGGTTGAGGCTCAGGCGGAGTTGTGAATGCACAGCGTTAAAGTAAAACTTACACAGTGGCGCACATACACAGCGGTTTAAGAAATTCTGTGAGTGTAGAGCTGTTGACACGGATAGAGGCGTGCTGCGCCTCAAGAACAAAATCGCGACCTAAATTTGTCAGAAATGAAACCCCAGTTCAAGTCGTGCATCAGATTAAAAAAAAGCATATTACAAAAACTGTTCTAACGACAACTGAATGAAAAATTGGAATGCAAACAGCAAATAAAATAGGTATAATTATAGCGCAAAGTGAATTTAAAGTTTATCTTACAAGTAATTTATAAATAACATGATGATACTTATTTTGATATCTGTTACTAAAGTGAGACTCAAACATGAACATAACGTTCGTCCATTAGGGAAATATCTCCCCAAAGCGGGACACGGCTGCATAACAATGTTTTACGCAGTCAAGTTTTCAGGTTAAACAAGGTACAAGTTAACGACAGAGAATAAAAAGCGCTTAACATCCGCCAGGTGGCGCGTTATGCTACACTTTACAAAGTTTATAATTACCGGCGGAGGTTTGCTTGGCAGACACGACGGAGCAGGCGTCGTGACGACTGTCGCACGAGGAAAGTTCTGTTAGCGCTACTTATCAGCTTTTTCTTTCTCGCAGTTAATGGTTAACGAGATGTTAACTTTGAAAAACACCTGTTTGTTCAATGGAAAGTAAACTGTGAGGAGCAGAACACCTGGAGAGAATACTCATCTCAATGGTGTTCAGGGGCGGCCATTCGATAACTAACGAAACTTCAATTGCGTTTGACGGTCGTTAGCGAAGTTCGTCCATCCTTTGTGGTGCCGCTTGAGGAAAGCCTATATGTTCGTTGTTAGGCCTTTGAGACATCTTTCTTTCAAGCTTATTTTTCTTTGTTCCATTTTTCTTAAGTGACTGACGCAGTGCTTGCACAGTTACGTTCATTTGTGACCACCTTCATCCATGAGTTTGCACTAATGTAACCCATACTTCTTCCTCAATTCAACTGCGGTTGTAATGAAAAAAGAGAAATAAATTTTTCAGTATATATAATGATGCCAATGATTATACGTTCAAAGCGAAACATTTAATTTCATTTAATTTGTTAGCCAGCGATAGCGCTTGGCAGAAACTGGGGACGTTGCGATAACGAATTCGTTAACAGTCAACTTGAAAACGGTGCGTTCATTTTCAACTTCGAAAACAACCGAAGTTTCTGGAAAATGTCGAAAGCCACATCGGATATTTTCCCCTAATATTGCTTGCTCTCGCTACTGCGCTAGCTGGCGGTTCATACAAAGCAAGAAAATTACATGAACATGTCGAGACAAACGCGGGGAATTTAAGTAGACAGGAGCTCATCAAACGTCGACAGGCAGTGTCTCAGTTTGGCGAGGAGTCTCGTTTTCGCTATGCTTGTTTCCCCAACATGCGTAAAACATTTTCTCTTACTTAACACCATGTACACGAAACTGTGAAGTTGCACAGTAGAATGTTCTACCAATTAAGATTGACTGCACAATTTTGCTGGTCGTGCAGTCGGGTGTCGGCCATCGCTATACAGTTGACGACGGCCTCTAGTGCCGGCGCCAAGGGTAGGGTTTGGAGAGGCTCGAGCTGCAATACTGAGCCAAGCCCCCCTCAGCCCCTCCGCCAATATTGCTACCGTGAAGCCAACCAACATAACATGCTCCTATAGCAACGTCAGCCCCTCCACATTTTACTCCAGCCCCCCCCCCATCAGCTCCCCCATTGCAAATTTCCTGGCGCCACCAATGACCGTCTCCTTTTCAGAGTTCTCGGTTTCAGTGTCTCACCTTCTGCACGTTTTTCTGTTTTGGAAGTCTCTGTTTGAGACGTTCTACTGTAGCTACTACATACATGTGTAGATTCTCTTATCATAAGGAATCAAAGCTTAAATAGGCTAACCAAGCAAGTTTGAAAAAGAGAGAAAGGACGTGTCGACTTTTGTAAAAGTACGAAAACAGAGAACCACTCGAACGAGGAAACAAGTTTACTCTGATGGTCCAATTAAGACAAAAATAAGCTATAGCCCTTCTTGAGAACGCGACTCCGCATAAGTAGGATGACGCGCCGCAAGTCAATACAGCGTAGAGTTGAGTCCGTAAAAACTCAGACGTTCTACAGATCTGCGAAAGCAAGGAGGATGTACTCGGTAGGAGACGTTCGGAGACAAGAGCCTGTGGCTCGGATGCGCTGCCCAACAAAAAGTTGAGAACTTTACAATCTGGCATGGGAGCGGTGAGACACGAGCGGGTCGTCTCACTTCAGAGATTTCATCAGGTGTCCAAGACGGGCGTTACTGCTGGCGGGTCTGTGGTCTCTTTATATGTAATGGACGACGTTAGTTACAGACCCCCAAAGAAAGCAAAAGAATAGATACAATGGGAAGCTTTTTTCTTCCGAAAGTTACGAGGTAGCAACACAGGATAAAGTCGAAAAGCTTGTAACCCGTTTAAAATTTCCATTGTTGTAACTATGCACTACTCGTGCGGTGTTCTCATTGGTGTAGCATTACTTGAAAATACTGACCTGATGATAGGAATATGGAAGCAATAAATAAATGCCAAAACTCATAATAAACCTTTCCCGCATCGTTACATCACACCACATTGACAAGTCGATGCGAAGAGTAAGAAAAGTTGCCATCGGACACTAGGGCAGTGAGGCAGGAATCTGACGTATCTTCCTTTAGAAAGCCTGCGGTGAGGAGCAACTCACAATTGCAGAGCAGCTAAGCCAGACGAGAGAGGCGAGTTTTTATAAGCCTTGGGAAAGAAGAGACGAAACCAGATGACCTGTTTTTAGGCAGAGGCCGCACGCTGGGGCAGCGTCATCAGCGTTATGAATGGTACGCCGGCCAGCGGCCGCCCCGAGCATCTGGGACATACAGTATGTGTTCCTTATAAGTGGACAATGAATACCGCAGGCTGTAGCTGCTGAATGTAGTCAATGCAGATGTCTTGCAAATCAGTCCAAAACAGACTGAGGCAAAGCAACAACAGAAGTGTGATCAATTACAGACTAGTAAATTTCCTGTATTTAGAAGCCAAATATATCATGTTGATAACAAAGGCAACAAGCTAGGAAACAAGGGAAGGGGAAGTTTAAGACGAAATCGTTACATCATCCCAATTATACACAGTTATGGAGGTTGAACGTAATCGAGCAGACGGAAGTTTTTAAATTTTATAAATATAGCTATTTATTGAATTCCGTAAATATATATTTTAAGATTTTTCTCAGCTCTATGGTTGCCCCAGAATTGTAACATGGTGGACAGTGGTAGAGTAAAGGCTGTAAAGTAAGCTAGAGACGAAAAAATCTTCTAAATTTCCAGCTGATAGCATTGACGTGAGTCGAAAATACAAATCAAAGTGTTCTAGGACAAAAATGACTTTTAACTCATAGAAACTCAAAACTGTCCAGCTGAGCGTGACTATTCCCTTCATTTTCAGTGAGTAAGAATGTTCTAGATCTAAATAAACCAGATTAAAAGGGATGATCTATAAATATACAAGATCTTTTCTATTTACAAGTACCATCATGAAGAAAACAAATAGCTTGGTAAAGCATTGTTATTGTATATCTGTCATGGCCAAAATGTACAACAGGAAACTCAGAGGTAAGTTACAAAGAATTATATAATAAAACTAGTGGACCCGTGCGTGAAGAATTCACGCAATAACCTATACGTTTGCCTAATGCCACTAGGCTGGTGCGGAATTTCCTCTTCTCTTATTTGCTTCTTAATTTTCTTCTTTTCTTCATTGATCCTTTATCGTGCTGGCATCCTTAGGTCTTCTATATAGACATGCAGAAGTAACATCTTGAGTAAAATACTCCAACAAACTTAAACAAAATAGCAGCTTATATACAATGTGATCGCTCCGTAGCAAAGATACCGTTGATACCGTCTTCCCACCTCAAATATCT
>LQNS02278125.1:42041337-42052925 GCA_001587735.2 Parhyale hawaiensis | reverse complement strand
ATTTCATCTGTCCCTGCTTAAGATACGTTTGCCATCTTCTGCAACCCGGCCTATTTTCTGCCTATCACTTTCACTGGAGCTTGAGAGGAGCACCAGAGCCTCCAACCTGGGCTAATTTCCGCCTATTTCGTTAAGAGCGTGACGCCAAACATATATATATATATATTTATAAACACACGACGGTCATTCTTAGTATTAGATGAATTTAACGGTTACGCCGTACAGAAGCAAGTTATTTGTCTTCGGAGAATTAAATTCCGCCAACAACCATGCGTAGCATTGATACCGACTGTGACCTTATAGCTCCAGCTCAAAATGAAAATTTCGCCGAACTGAAATTTTGAAAATCAAGACAACCTGCGAGCGTTGAGCACCTTACAAATGGATTTCGAATGCTGTAATATAATGTATAAAGTTTAATGTAAATTAAGGCCCTGATGATGACGACATGGAGCGTCGAAACGTTGGCAATATATTAAATCAAATTCATTCTCCTGAGTTTTCTAAATTATTCCGAACTTATGAAAAACTGAATAAGAAATTGATAAACCAAGAAAATGCCTTGTCATTCAACCAGACATGTATTAATGAAAAGCTGCTTCCTTCCTTCCTTATATAGCCATGCATATAAACACATGACTGTCATTCTTAGTATTAGATAAAAAAAAATGCGATAAATATTTGCCTCCAACTTTACCGCGATAAAGAGTTAAGCATTTTTTAACGTTAGCACAGAGCTGAGTGACTTTGACCACTAAATAGATCATCAGGACAAAATCAGCTTGCTGGTAGGAAAAGCAATTCTTGTGCGTGTGTGCACTGCCTGTGACACAGGCTCAACTGACTGCACTGTAGTCATGCAATAAACAGAAGTTATGGCTCAGAGTTTTCTCAAAGCAATGTAAAGGACACGTACATAAATACTATGGCGCTCACAGTCTCGAAACTGCCCACAACTTGAGCCACGTGTATCAGGGACACACGATGTCAGGAGTGGTGTTGAGAGTCCCTCTCCCTCTCTCAAGAGACCCTATTGCATATCAAACTGCTTTTGTTCAAGTCCCTCTCCAATGATGCGCACTTACGCATATGAAGGACTTAAACCTTTTGGCGAAATTATTTTTTCGGAAATGTTTCACTTTGATACGAATAATTCCGACAGACTTGCTGCTAGACGGATATAAACTGGATAAATCACTTCAATGCAGATCAAGATTTTGTTAATTTCTGGAGTAATATAAATCTCACATATCTTAAAGTTGGTGCCCTGAAAAACCAAAACTAGGTACGTTAACTAATTAATTTTCGATTTAGTTCATACAATATTTTAGCATTAACGAGTTTTCCGTATTTAGAGCCAACTTCAACTGTCACTCGCCTTACAGCAGGTCTGAAAATGTCCAGAAAAGGACGATTTGCGGCTACCGGAAAGGAGCGCATTGTTGCAGGCCTCGCACGAGATTTGTCTCTCACAGATATAGCCATGGAGCTAGGAAGAGATCGAAGAACCTAGTCTTCATGCGTAGAGAACCCTAGCACAAAATCAAAGAAAGATAAGAATACGAGAAGAATCCTATCACCTCGCTGCCAGCGCAGCCATATTTAACAAAGCTGGCATTGCTCGTCTGTCCAGGCATGCCAGATCCAATATATGAATTGATGCGGGGTGTTAGGCCTGTTTGCAGGTCACCGTTGAACAATGCCCACAAGAAAAATGCATTGCTGGAGCACAAAAATCCATGAAAATGAAGTTTAAAAATATTTTCGTTACGGTTGAGGTTAGAGCTGCCCTTAATGGCCCGGAAAGATGGGCCATAGTGTACAGGAGAGTCCTCTTGGAGCCAATATTTCGCACTGATTGCGACGCTAACAAAGAGGTGGAAGTGTTTTGTTTCGGGTCGATATCAAAGGTGACGAGCTTATCGAATCTTTCCAAGTACCAGATGATGTCCTGTCAAACTTATGAGACAAGCTTACATAGCGTTTGTAGATGAGCCTTTGTCACCATGGCTCGATGACTAACCATTGTGACGTCGCCGTAGAACAATTTTCATGCACGACAATGCTCCATCTCATTCAGCGAAGCTTACCCCTTTATTCCTTGAAACTCTGGGTATCAGAGGAATGAGTCTTATGACTTGGTATCCCTTGTTCTCCTGACTTTAATCATATTGAACAGCTCTGGTGAATATTGAAAAAGGAGGTTTGCGACGGAGGAGTCCAACTTACGCGAAACGACAACTTCTGGTTAAGAATTATGCATGTTGCTGATACCATATCATTATCTCAAGTTCACCGACTGACTTCCTCAGTAGACAAAAGGCTGTTTCACTTAATTTCGAATAATGGAAATTTTAATGTCGACAAATAACTTGCTTCTGTACGGCGTAACCGTTAAATGCATATGCATTATATTTGTTATATTGTTGCTGGGGGGTTAATTGTTCGAATTAAATACAAGTATGATAGTGACACAGTATTTTTTTACCCTATAGCTATATACAGTCTTAGTGGCCTGCAATAAAGCGCTTGACGGTTAAAATTGGTTTAAAATACAGAACAACTCACAAGTTTTAAAAGCGAAATTTAGTTTACGTACTTACAGAGTTGGCCAAGTTATGGTTTTCAGGACCCCAGGTTTATATTTCTTCAGATATTAATAAATTCTTGACCTGCAGTAAAGCGATTTACACAGTTTACTTCTGTTAGTTCTCTAACTTGTTAAAAATGAAATATGATGTAATAAGTTCCTTTCTTGTATAGCTAAAATCTACATAACAATGATAGGCTTATCATATTCGTTCGAAAAAGGCCAGTTAGATTACGAATCAACACAATATCACAATCCGCACAGTGAGTCCCTTTCTAAGCTTATTTTTCAATTATGCACAATTTTTCTCGTCGTAATTTTCTCCAATCTTTCACACTAAAGCACATAATCAGTATAGAAATCACACTGTCACATGATGCGCAAATAGTTCATTGTGATGACACTGTATTTTTTTTACCCTATAGCTATAAACAGATTGATCAATGACTGTTGATTTTTTCTTCATTTCAGCGTTTTCACAGCTGACGAAACTGAGAACGCTGATTGGAATTCAAATTCTGAACTTTTCATTGCCACTAACAAACTTTTGTCAGAATAGAAGCAGCGTAGTCCGAATAGGCTGGATACTGCAGTTTCTGGATATGCTCGCGCCGAACTCAAGCTAAACACAGTGCGTTTATTTTCATCTATGATGCCTTACTCCCTGTAGCTAAGGAGTTAATACGCACCAGTATTGTTCCGAGCAATACCACAATGAGAAGACAAGAATACAGAGGTCTCATTGAAATATTTTCTGCTGTAGTTTCATGAGAGAGCTCGCTACTAGTTTTCCAGTATCATCAGAGCCATGGTTTAACTAAAGGAAAATAAATCGAGCGACCCACAGGAAGTAGTCATTCCACAACAGTTTAGTTCTTCTATAAAAAAGCAATTTAGTACAGGACATTATTCAGTGATATAATAACGAAGCGAGAACCGGGGCTGCCCGTGGTGCACCACACCGCAGAACCCGCCCTGCGACCGAAGAATCCGCCATTACCAAGCACAAATTTAAAAGTGGCGTATGCGCACCTTTCGGAAGCGCTTTTCCTGTAAATAATAGGACGGAAAGCAACATATGTCGAACGTAAGGGAAAGTTGCACGGGGAGCACCAGATCCTGGGTCTGCATGACAACGATGATCTACGGGCTCGCGAGCGCACCTGCTTCGCCTGATGTGCAGTTGCTGGTCTATTTAGAGCAAAAGGTGCACGGAGTGCAGCTGTTTCTCATATGCATAATTTTTATGTTAGCTTCAACAGTAGATGCAAGAGGCAAGGCTTGATACTCACAGTCCCTATTTGGTAACGGAAGTGGTTTACATACCAAAAAAAAGGTAAGCAAGAAAGAAGAGCCGTACGGCCAGTCAATAACCCCAACTAACTCTTCTGAGATTGAGCGGTTGAAGGCAGGTTCACAACTTCACACGGTAGACAAATGCTAAGAAAACTCGAACAAACGCTTGAGATGTTCTGTACAAAACCTTACCGTCCTGTTCACGCGAGGTAATGATCTAATGGTCAATTGCCCGCGAGCTTCGCTAAAAAGCCCACCGTTGCCGTAAGTACAGACTAGAAAGCAGGATAAAACTTTATACTACAATAAGAGAGATGTCTGTCTGTCCGCCCGTCTCTTCTGAGCTATGGCACTAAAAAAAGCAGAAAAACGAACAAACAGTTGACAAATTTTCACCTAAAGTTAAGCATCTATTCCTCCTAACATGCCTAACAATTCCCAGTAATTTTGTAAAGATCTGCCAATAACTTTCAAGTTATCTTGGTGACAGACCAACTCAACAAAAACATAACCTCCTTGGCGGAGGTAATAACCGTGTAGAAGGTTGTTTAATATTAACTAGCTGGACCCGAGAAAATATTCACGGTTTACCAACTTTATTTTGAGTGTTTGGAAAATTTCCTTTTACCGGTATGCTTCTTGCTGGATTTTAATGTAACTAGTGCACCAAACGCAACCCTTTTGTTGACTTAGTCATGAAATAAGTATTTGAAAACATTTGACCATCCCATCGAAAAAAGTTCACATTACTTCAAAATTCACAAAGTCCACCAAATCCACAAAGTTCACATTGTTCACCAAGTGCACAAAAGCAAATAAGTTCACAAAAGCCCGTGACCAGGCCTTCGCTAATAACCCGGGAATTCCCGGGTTCGTATCCTGGATACGGTTTGGCAAAAAGAAAAGTTGGGTGCCTAGGCATTTTTTTCTTCAGTATTAGATAGGGGAAAAATAAGGCTTCGGACAGACGGACGGACGGACAGACAGACAGCTCTCTTATTATAGAATAGATTACGTTGCAGATCTAATTTAATCTTGTTTATTATTGCAAATCGGTAGTTGCCCTCCTGGGGGTAGTCAACTTCCCAGGGGTTGTTGTCCTCCTAGGGGTCATTGTTTTCCCAGAAAGTAGTTGTCCTTCCAATTTAAGGGGTAGTTTACCTCCAATATTGGGACAGTTGTCCTCCAATTTAGGTAGCTGTCCTCTATGGGACCCGTGGATATGCTACGGTTGGTAAATGTTTTCACTTACCATAGTTTAACCTGAGGTAGTGCCTCTAACTTAATCCAACCCGTCTGAGCTGACGTCCGTGCGAATGAGGACAGAAAGGAATGCCAGTCCGTCTACCTTACATCTCGCCTAACCTTTCGTAGCATATTTGTTTGACCTCTAAAATCAATCACGAATTTATTCCGCCAGCAAAGAATTCGCACTTGTGTCATGATAAAGATAGAAACATGACGGTGCTCCTAGTATTGTTCTCAAATGTATTTGAACACCTTTACTAAGCTCTTTTTCCCACAGCTTACAGGTAATTTAGCCCTTTTAATTTTACGCATTTCAATTTTTTGTAGGCGTATTCGATTTTTCTCACTTTTATGGGACCCGTGGGTACTGATCAACAGCCCATCATTATTCTGCTTTGTTTGATGCGATTGTGGACCCGCGCGTGAAAAAATTCACCCAATAATAATCAATGTACTTGCTGATATAGGCCTGTGTGGAATCTTCTCTTCTTTGATTTGCTTCTTCTTCTTCACACTTCTTCATTGATTGTACTTTCCTTACTAAAATACATATAGAGGAAAACTCTACCGCGGCTAACTCAAATTATCGTAAGACATACGTGCCTTTTCTGAGCAGTACACTTCAATTCGTCTGCAGCACACTCCTTCTTCCCTTAGATGGCATGCACAAAAGAAATTAACCGAATAAATAAGCGCTGAAACATCACTGAATTTCATTTCTGCTGCGTATCCAGAATACACAGTGAGATAGTTTCAGCAGAGCAAAATTTTCGCACCCAAGAAATTTGAAGATAGAATTACTACGTCTACTACACCGAAAATCATCGGTTCCTCAACGGTGCAATGAGTTTCTCCTAAATGTTTACATCGTAAACCCACAGAAAATATAAGTTTGATGCAGAGAAAAGTAATGACTGTCAAACTCCACGGGAACGTCAAGAGAGGCTGAAAGAGCAAGAACTGCATTCGTTTTCAAAAACGATTAATATCATATTTCAAATTTAGCCTTCTTCTGCAATTGCCTACTGAATTCCATCAGATGGGAACAGGATCGCCAAAATATCCAACGTGACAAGAAATGCATTCAGATAATAATGGGATAAGGATTTCACTTAAGCTTTCTGCTGCCACCTCGTCATCGATCTGCTGAGCTGCTGAGCTTTAAAACTATTCGCTCTAATTTTCTCCTATCTATTATTGAAGAGTGTAACACACGAAGGAAGGAACGAACGAACGAAGGAACAACGCTATTAATATTATAGATGCGTAAGCTAACAATACAGCGGACGGCGAATGGAACTTTGAAAGCTGACTTTTGTCACGAGTCCTTCCGCGGTGCCACGACTCATGAAAGCCACAGTTTTCTTAACACTTACACGGTTCAAAATATCTTACCGACAACAATATCACACTGATTTTATAATGAACGAACCTTCATTATCGATTTATGTTCCTTTGAGTTATGAGACTGCTAGTATTTTCGAAAACTTAAAAACTAGAACGCCCCGCGGTAACGTAAGACCATCACCCGCGGTGAAAACAAATTTCATCGCCGTCATTTTTTATGGCCAGCTAATCCTAGTTTACTAGCATGGTTCACATCTAGGACAGCCAACCAGACTCCCTGCAAAAAATCATGAAGATAGCTCAACTCCTACCTGTTTTTGGGTAGTGAGCAAATTTCATTGCAGTTATTTTTACGGGCACATAATCCTATTTTTAGTTCTTTTTTTGCATGGGTGACATTGAGGACAGCCCACCAGACTCTCTGCAAGAAAATCATGGGCATAGCTCAACTCCTTCTGAATATTTTTGGGTGGAGAACAAACTTTATTGCCGTCATTTTTTATGGCCAGCTATTCCCAGTTTTTTGGCATGTGTCACATCGAGGGCAACCCACCAAACTCCCTACAAAAAATAATGAAGATTGCTCAATTCCTTCGAACACTTATTGGGTGGACAGACAAATATATACATATATATATATACAAATATCTTACAGTTTCTCGTATCGGCGTGGTAATCTTTAGGTTCCCAAATCGAGTCCTGGCTTGATGCTTTGTATTTATTCTATTAAAAACTCAAAGGTGGACGGATGAGCCCCCCGTCTGGATAATTCCGGGTGTTAACGGGACGAGAAACTGTAAGATCTTCCAGGTTATTAACTATTCAGGGTAGACGGATGAGCTCCCTCATATACACGTACGGCTCTGCCTTAATATGTTTTCCAGAATGCAGCGCAAGCACAAACACCTCGTGTGCTTGCGTTGCTTTTAGCTGCTGTGGCTTACTGGTAGAGTATCGGCGTGGTAATCTCTAGGCCCCCAGATCGGGTCCTGGCTCGATACTTTGTATACATACAAATATACAGTACGTTACCTTTGATTATGCAAATAGAATTTTTTTTACTTATTTTTCAGGATAAGTGTCAAACATTTAAAACGTTAATAGTAAGTTAGTGCACAGATATGTTGTAACTATAAAAACAATTAGAGAAAAATAAAACGGAATCATTTCCCATGTTTTGGCAACATTTGCTTATCGCACGGCGTTCTGCTGTTACGCCAGATTATGCAACATCACTCTCTAGTCAACACGGGCAAGAAAAGCTGTCTAACCAGTGAAGAAAAGATCACAGTGACCTCGTTATTGGCTTCTGGTAAGACAACACTCGAAGTTTCCAAGGAAAGTGTTGAGAGGATCACACGCGTGATCACCGAACAATTAAGGCTTATGCAATGGAATGTAAAGTCAACCGGAGAACTCCGGATGGAGCCTCTATGAGGAAATTGACTGCTCGGGATATGCGACATTTGAAAGTTTTTATGGCTAGAAAACAACTTTCTACAAGTAAGGCGATATTTAAAGACGCTGGAGCCCCAATACTAATCAGAAAGACAAGATGTGAGGTTTTGCAAAAGCTAGAGAAAGTGAAAACGGCAATTAAACGACCACTTCTAAGAAAAACTCATAAAGAAAATTGGGTCAAATGGGCTGAAGAGAACATGAAAACTGATTTCTCCAATGTCATATTTACTGACGAATGCAGAGCCACTCTTTATGGTCCAGATGGATGGGCGTTTGGATGGGTCCGCCATGACCTACCTCAACAGACACGGCTTAACCATCAACAAGTTGGTGGAGGTGTAATGTTTTGCACCGGGGTAGTAGGTGACACCATCATTGGTGCATTTGAAGTGGCAGATGGAGTTAAACTGAATGCAGAAAGGTACTGCCAGTATCTTGAAGCCAACTTGATTCCATGGTTTGATGATCAGATTATCGCACGCAAATTTAAGTTGGTATTTCAGCACGATAACGCTCCCTCACACCGAGCACAGTACACTGCTAACTGGCTTGCGGATGGAGAATTTAAATCAAAAAGGATTTAGCCCTGGCCAGCGAATAGCCTCGATTTAAATCCTATTGAAAACATCTGGGCAATGATCAAAAGGAATGTCTATGATGGTGATCGGCAGTTTTCGAGCAAAGTAAGCCTGTGGAATGCAGTAAAAACAGCTGCAGATTCTATTTCACCATCTGAAACATCAAACCTGACACATTGTGTAGATAATCGCGTTATATAAATCGTGAAAGATGGAGGTTGCAATGTTCAAAATTAACTTTTTCTGTTTACCACTACTGAACACTTATATCAGTGTTTATTTAATTTTTTTGGTTATAATTTCTTGATTTTAGACGTTTATAAAAATATTCCTGTTCACTTGTATTTATTTCCTCTTTATGACATTTTTATTAACTTTTTACATAATCTCAGGTAACAATAAAAAACTCGTAAATAAGCAAATTGTATGATAAACATAGGAAATGGTTAAATATTTATTTTACAAGTGCTGTTTATATTTGCAACATCGCCATACATTTAGTCAACATAATATATTTCAAAGTTAGACACTTATCTTGAAAAGTAAAGTAAAAACATTGTATTTGCATTATCAAAGGTAACACACTGTATATATACAAATATATAGATATATAGTTATATATATACTTAAATCTTCAACGAGAACACTATCACCTCTATCACTTTGTTCTTGGGTGATAAAAACGCGTTTCGTGTATACACAACGAAAGCCTCACAAGCCTCATTTCACGTTCAGCTCAGAAACACTGCATAGTGACTAGAAATAAAGGCGACATGCACCCGGTAAAGAATTACTGTTTCGTTAGGGAAAAAATTCATTTGATGTTGCAATTTTATGGTTTATGGTTCACGACCGGCCGTTAGCGCTGTTTTCCCCTGAGCTATAGGGTTAAAAACAAAGTCACGAGCTATATTATTGTACTGGCTCTCTAAAACCATAGGTAAAAGAGATTTAAATGCTCAATGCACCGTCACGATCAAGTAATAAAATACAGACTGTATATCTGCAGGGAAGCGATATGACGACAGCTATGTGCACTACTACATATACACGCGTTATGCAGACATAACACACGAGCATATAATGAAACAATCAGTGAAAGCACTAAGCCCGCATACAGAACAACTTCTAATCTTCTCGGTGGGGTGGCTTATTATAAAAACATCGCATCCCTTCGTTTGATGTATCATTTACAAGCATGGACATGTGATATTATGCGTGGATGTGCGATATATGGTACAGAACTTATTAGTTAATGCAACCAATTAATGAGCCACGAACACGTTAGTTTTTAGTGCTAAAAACTCTAATCACTTGTACATTACTAAATTTTACACGAAGAGTTAATTTTTTCTAATTCTATAAACCTACAAGCTTCAGGTTGATTATTTGGTTACATAGACTAGAGTTCTGTAAGTGCAGAGCTCGTTATTTCTGATGCCAGCCGAGCGATATGCCAAAGAGTCCAAAGCAGCACCGAGGGGCGCAGCAGCGAGGCAATGGGTGCAGGGCACGCGATGGCGCGTGTGCTGTATGGGGGAGATTACGGGGCACAGCGAGATGGAGAGGCTGTAGTTTAGATGGATGGATTCAATGCCAGCCTCACAAGGAGGTGATAACACAACCTTATCAGAGAGAGAAAAGATATGATGGCTGTTAAGATCACATGAGGCCAACCCTCGGAGGTCAGCAAAGGAGAACACAAAGGTAGGTAGAGAGGGGACAGAGCGGGTCTCCTATTATTATCAGGGAGGATTGTTTCGCAATTAGATTAAAATATTCCTATAAAAATTCCTAGTGAATGTTACTGATTGAGGCTGTATACGGTACTAGAAAAAAGTGAGCTTTTGTAGGAGCACCGTACCTTCATTACCTTGATGATTCTTCGGACGAGGTCCGAAGAATCACACCACCCATCTTGTGCAGAGGTGATGCTGCAGTCCGTGACCAGCAGGATGGCTAACAGCGAGTTATCCCCACATTTCACGTAACCGCTTACAGCAGGTTAATCTGGCACTTTCAGTAGGTATGCGTCTAGTAGCTAAGTTTATAAATTTTGTGTTCTCTGTACCGGTGACATTCCGAATGTGACGTAGCATTTTGTTGAATAATCTCGCCCCCCGGACCGCAAAACTATTGAAACACTTTGTGGCCATTGCATCACTACAAGTTTTGATCGTAATTCGCACTTCACAAGTGCGACCATTACGGTCTGAGTGTCTGGCCTGGATTCGCCCATTGACGTTGACAGTAGTTCCATATAGAATTTTCCATACATATATGATCGTAAAGCTCTCAAATTTCCTTTAAATTGAGTACATTTGAAGTTGAGCAAGTCTATCGTGATAGTTTAATTCTTACATGCCCTGGGTTCTAGCAGCAAGCCATTTCTGATAGCCTCGAGCAGCTCTTAAGTCTTTCCGTTTGTTCGGCATCCAAGGAGGTAAACAGTATTCAATCCTTGGCAGTATCAGTTATTTCCATAAGGGAAAGATATGTACCTTCGTAAGGTACGTAGCTTACGGAGGTCCGCAAGAACGATGACAAAGTGCAGCTGCGAAGCCAGCAATTAAGGTACTCATATGCAGCATATTGTGTAAACGGAAATCGAAGAAAAGCGTACATGTATACAAAAACCAAGCCAGACGTCATAAAAGTGCCACAAAACGCAGCCGCCCATAGAGCCGTGACAATAACGCCTTTCAGCGCACAGAAACTCACGGCTGCTATCAACAAGCAGCTGAAAAATTTCACCGGCCTGAGCTGAGTTTATGAATGCAGCGTGAGAGCGGCTGGTGCTGTGCGGCGGCCCTTCATTGAGTGAAGACCTGATCTCCGGTGGCTCAAAGGGACGTCTACTATACCTGGCTTTCCCTCAGCTTTTCCGGATCTTTGTAACCATACTCGGGCGAGTTCAGTAAAATGGTAACTCGTCGGTGAGGTGGCTTCGTTGAGTAAAATGGTAACTCGTCGGTGAGGTGGCGTCGTTGAGTAAAATGGTAACTCGTCGGTGAGGTAGCTTCGTTCAGTAAAATGGTAACTCGTCGGTGAGGTGGCGTCGTTCAGTA
>LQNS02278125.1:42020736-42030915 GCA_001587735.2 Parhyale hawaiensis | reverse complement strand
GTGCTGCGTGCGGAGCGCATCCCTTCACTTTGGATGCTGTCAGATGTCGAACTAATCAGTTCTGTCGGTGCTTCGTGCCCTGGTCGGCTAGGGTTTGGAATTTGTTGCCGGCATCGGCCTTTGGTCGTTTTGGCTTGCAGGCGTTAATTTAAGTCAGCTGTGAATGTTTTTTTTTGCTGGATTTCCTTTAGCAGCGTTTTGGGCTTTCCGGTGTTGCAAGATGCTTTATTTGGGTTGTATTACCTGTCCGTGGGAGGTCAGGCGTGAAGTTTTAATAATAATAATAATTAGCAGTTTCACGCTGGTATTCGAATGCTTCTTATATATGAGGTACAGAATTTCATTAATGCAATGGATAGCACGTGGTAATCACGTAAACTAGACAGTAATCATTTCAGATCATGCGCAGAGCCACATTGATTGAGCTTGTCCCAAGGTATCGTAAGAAATTCATGTGAAATTTACGTAATTAGGAACTCCGCCAAAGGAGTTACGTGTTTGTTGAGTTCGTCTGTCTGTCTCTTTGCCTGTAATCATGATAACCCAAAAAGTTATGGTTCAATTTTCATGAAATTACAGGGATTGTTTGGAATGTGAGGATGAACAGATGTTTAACTTTTGGTGAATATCATCTATTCAACCGCTTTTTTTCGATAACATAACTGAACAATAATATTAAGAACTGTTCTCTATGAGACTGAAATGTTAGAAATGTTGTGAAAAGCAAATGACGCGACTTTTCAGATGATCTGTTGGTCCGCTACTCTGTTTATATCTATGTTTGTTTTATGTTTGTCAGTAACAGAATCCAAAAAGTTAAGAATAGATTTTCATGAAACTTACAAGAATTGTGAGAAATGTTAACAGGAACTAATGACCAAATTTTGGTGAGGACCTGTATGTCCGTTTGTTTGTCTTTTTGGTTTTTAAGACCGTAACTCAACAACTTATGGAAGGATCTTCAAGAAATTTACAGGAACAGCTAGAAATATTACGAAGAACGGTAGATCCAAGTTTGGCGATGATCAATAAGAAATTCTGGATGCGAGATAAGCCTGAATTTATCGTATAGCATTGCGCTGCTTGACGCGGATGCATGCGCTCTCAGAGCACTTCTCTATATATTATCACTGCTATTATAATAAATGTACAAAGCTGGATGATTGACTGCAATACGTAATTCCAAAGCAAAAATGAACAGAGATATGGCAAACAGCATAGTATACTGCTCCAGTTGGGCAGTGCTGTTATAAGCCTGGGATTAAAACAGTTCGTGTATGGAGGGCTTGCCGGCAGCGTAATGATAGGCTGGATAATGAGCTCCTTGCATATTCAACAGGCAAGTACCATCTAACAAAGCTGCCTGATGAAGTAACGCTAAGAACACAGAGCACGCGACATCGGAGGGGTTTGATCAGGCTGGGGCCCGACGCCCCCTGACAAGTTGGCCATTGACTGCAGACTTGTACAACGCTAACAGGCAGGCGTCCCATGACAGGCACCCATTGAGTGGCTGGTTGACGGAATGGCGACGGACGTGTAAACGAATGCATGCATGTGTCACTGCGTACATGTCGACAATATTATAACTTTGGTTTTATTTCTATAACAGCTCGTGTCGCGATGAGTTATTTCATATTGAAACTACTGCAGTGCACACAAAACACCCTTTCAAGTTTCAGTGCACTTGCTAATGAACAAAGGGGCAGTAATTACGGTGATACTGCGCTGACTAGGGAGAATTCGAAGGGAGGTGGCGAACGCTGGTCTTTGGCTTACTTCTGTAGCTAAAATGGTGGTCTTTTGCAAGACGAACCTATGCTCTGTTCAGCTTAGTCGCAGCAGATGGAATATCTGACTACAGCCGCCTGCATATACAATTGCCATACTGAGGTCAACGATGATTTTAAACCCAGATCTCTCACTAAATATAATTATAGTTCTGTCTTCAGCGACTTCCAGTAAGCGAACAGCAACATGCGACGGTTTAACGCCTTATTACAGTAAAGGATAATTAGATGAAAGAAAATCGTTCAATATTGTCAAATAAGGTAAAAAAAAAATTACCGCCTTTGTTTTTTTTTCTTCTTCTCTAGTACACAGTATAACTATTTTATGCTCTGTCAGAGACGGTTGGTTAAGGGACTCTGACCTGTAAAGTGAAAAAAAATTCATAAGCAATACAATATTAGTGCTTTTTACCTGAATTTTGCACAGTATATGTCAAATATAGTTTCTGACGTCGTGTATGATTGAAAAAGTGATCCGTCATCTATGACGTCATCTTTGACGGCAAAGATGACCACGCCGTTAATAATTGTGCTAGAGACATGAAATTTGGTATGGTTGCACTTGAGGTCATTACTAACTGACGTACGGTTCAGGATTTTTGATAATCTTCACATATTACGAAATATAAGGCTTTGCATTGGCCTATCGTGCAAAAATTCATAAAAATATATAAAAAACGTGTTTCTGTTGTAATAAACCTGTAAAATTTTTTTTTTTTCAATCAAAAATCGCGAACCGTACGTCAGTAGCTACTACCTATAGCAGTATTCATGACAATTTTCAAATGAATTGGATGAAAAATGAATGTCTCATGACTTGTACCAATAGAAAAACTTAGTTTTGCAGTACGGCCATTCAAAGTTTGGGTGTCATTATTATTGTAATGGTCACGTTTTTCTTCAATCCTATGCCACGACTAGCAGAGTGGAGCAAATGATTATTTTTCACTTTTCCGTGATTTGCAAAGGGTTATAGAATGGAAAAAGAAATAGAAATATCAGAAAGACAAGATGTGAGGTTCTACAGTAGCTAGAGAAAGTTAAAAAGGCAATTAAACGACCACTTCTAACAAAAACTCATAAAGAAAATAGGGTGAAATGGGCTGAAGAGAATATGAAAACTGATTTCTCCAATGTCATATTTACTGACGAATGCAGAGCCACTCTTGATGGTCCATATGGCTGGGCGTCTGGATGGGTCCTCCATGACCGACCTCAGCAGACACGGCTTAAGCGTCAACAAGGTGGTGGAGGTATAATGTTTTGCGCCGGGATAGTAGGTGACACCCTCATTGGTCCATTTGAAGTGGCAGAAGGAGTTAAACTGAATGCAGAAAGATACTGCCAGTTTCTTGAAGCCAACTTGATTCCATGGCTTGATGAGCAGACTATCGCACGCAGATCCAAATTGGTATTTCAGCACGATAACGCTCCCTCACACCGAGCACGGTACACTGCTAACTGGCTTGCGGATGGAGGATTCAAAATCAAAAAGGATTATGACCTGGCCACCGAATAGCTCCGATTTAATTCCCATTGAGAACCTCTGGGCAATGATCAAAAGGAAGGTCTATGAAGGTGGTCGGCAGTTTTCAAGCAAAGTAAGCCCGTGGAATGCAGTAAAAACAGCTGCAGATTTTATTCCACCATCTGAAGCATCAAAGCTGACAAAGTCTGTTGATAATCGCCTCATAAAAATCGTGAAAAATGGAGGTTGCCATGTTCGAAAATTAATTTTTTTGTTTACATCTACTGAACACTTATTTCAGTGTTTATTGAATTTTTTTGGTTATAATTTCTTGTTTTTGGACTTTTAATAAAAATATTTCTGTTAACTTCTATTTATTTCCTCTTTATGAAAGTTTTATTAACTTGTTGCATAATCTGAGGTAACAGTAAAAACTCGTAAATAAGTAAATTCTATGATAAACTTAGGAAATGGTTAAATATTTATTTTACAAGTGCTGTTTATATTTGCAACATAGCCATACATTTAGTTAATATTGATATTTCAAAGTTAGACACTTATCTTGAAAAGTAAAGTAAAAAAATTGTATATGCATAATCAAAGGTAACACACTGTAGTTTCAACACACACAGCGACACCTTAGAGAAATATAAAGTTTTTCACCGGACCAACTGGCTGGTAACAGCCCCACGCGGTATTACTGCGGCAGTTGGTGATCACAAATCACACCAACCTTCTCTTCTTTGTGAGTAACGTAATCGGCAGATTGCAGCTCACCGAGAACTGCTCTGCATAAAAACAGCAGCACAGGCATATAGGGTCTTCCATAATAAAAATCAGTTCTTTTCGTTCTCCCATTGGCCCCTGGATACGCAGCGGGCACTACCTATCGGAGGCAGGAGCAATGAGCGCGAACACCTAAACCCGACCGGTCGTCACCATGACCGGTACACACAAAGTAGCAAGACGGATGATGATGAAGTGCATTGCAGGGCCATACGCTCGCATGCAGTCTTTTCTATGCAGCTTCCTGAGGTTTGGCTAGCCGTCCAATCAAACCGTTTACAGGGAGTAAATCTGGACCGAAGATCCGGGTGGAGAGAAGCTTACCGGTGTAGTTGGGTCAGACGTGTGCATGGGAGCTGAAAACCGTCCACAGTGAAGAAGTAAAGGGACATCTACGAGATGGGCAAAAAGAACTAAGGGTACTGCTATACCTATATTTGGGTAGGTTAGATCTGGAAGTGTAGTGCTTGCAGGTTGAGTGACCTATGGGACAACATCTGATATAGGTTGTCATGGTGTACGATTGCAAACCAATGACAATTTCGTGTAAATGTGCACAATCAATATATTTTTGCTCCAGACTTGGTCACAATACGACGACTTGGATTTAAATTTTCGAATACGACCCAGAAAAAAGCACCACAGCCAGCCCAAGAATGATACAGTCCATCATTACCACCCTCCAAAAAGCTAGAATGAGAAAATTAAAGACGAGCCTTTTTCTCTTTGATAGCCAGAGGCTCTTCCAGCCGGGAACTGTACCTAAAGGCCAAATAGTAAATCAGTATTTTTACCGAGAAATTTTCGAACGACTTCGAAAAAAGAGCCATTTGTGTGAGACCGAACATTAAGATCATTTGTGTGCTGCATCACGACAGTGCGACTCGCCACAGAGCGATTTCCATTACGGAGTTTGCGACAAACTGAAAGGTTTCGTGGCTCCTCGACTATCTCATTCGCAAGACTTGTGTTTTGTGACGGGTTTTCTTTTCCGAAGATTGATGATTTGCCTCAAGCGTCATCTTTTAGAAACTGAAGGAAATTGAAAAAGTCGAAACCGACGAGAGAAAACAAGTCCAATTTCCGAGTTTCAACGCTAATACGAAGATCGGAAAAAATTTCTCCAGCGCTATGCGGTTTCCGAAGGTTACTACTGAAAAAATTATAAAACACCACTCGCTTCACCTTACTTACACACCTAGTTTTACGAGACGTAAAGAAAAGAATAAATCAGCGAGTAGTCAAATCCTTCTAGGAGGCATAACTAACGACTCCAGTTCATACGCACATGTCAGAGAATTAAGCGTGGAGCCTGTATACAGAGGTTCTACACACTGGATTATTTAGCATGGGAACAAGACAGGGATTATAAGGAAGACCAGAGGCGTTTCTCCGTAAATAACCAAAAATTCGCAACCATAAACAAAGTTATGGCTCCATTGACGAGCAACTAGAGCAGTCACAAAGACATGAGATGGTATTCAGCTCCCTCTCTCGACAAGCATGACAAGCTCTTATTGTAAACAAACAAATAACTATGTCCCTCTATAAACAATTACAGTCTTGAATCACGCGGTTTTGGTGTAAATTTCAGCCTAACGTAACCTATAACCACAAACAAAGCTTTTTAGCCCCCATAAAAATTCAAATTCTACTCCAATCAAACAGCTTCACTTTGTAAATAAACAATGTGACGTCACAACCACGACCGATAAGCGCTCTGAAAATGAAGTTGCAAGTTGTGGTCGTAAACACAACCAAAAACGAGTGTCCGTGCGACGACCACGTTTTTGGTCGTCACGTAGACATGAATTTGGTCGTTTCTGCAACTTGTGGTTGCATTCACGCACACAACTTCGCCACAAAGAATCGCCTCAAAAATAGAAATAGAAGAAAAATGCACAGTGGTCACAAGACGTTTTGAATGCCTAACAATGGACGAGGAAACCTGTGGGGAACCCTCCGGGAGAGCGCTCTCCACAAATTATGATGGGCGAACCTAATTACTTGGCCTATATACAGTCTGTGGCCGCTCGGCCACCTGGGGGGTGTGAAGAGAATAAACGTACACAGAGAGACCGCTTTGGTTGCATTAACCAAAATTTATTTGAGATAAGTAAACTATTGGTTTGGCTATCAGATAAATAAATTTTTAGTTGATATTACCAATTGATTTGGTCAAATATTTTGGGTATATTACTAAATTTGATGGTAAAATTTACTAAAAAAGTTTGGTACTTGACTGGATTTGGTTATTCTTACCAATTACTAAATAGCGTTTGGTAACTGATACTAATATAGGGTCATTATTACCAAATACGTCAAGTAATAGTGAAGAAATAAAAATGTGCCATTAACTAAATATTTTCTGAAATATTTGGTTATTCTAAACAAAACATGTTAGTTTAAAAAATTTTAGTAAATGTTACCTCACCGGTTTCTGTGTGTACACGCATAGACCACATCACACATGTATGGCGTGGTCTATGGTACACGTTATTGCAATCTTCATTGCAGTTACAGTACTACTGCCGATGGACGAAAAAACTGTAATCTGCCGAGATGTTGGTACAGTTGTCGGTTTTAATCACTAAGAAATTATCCTAATATAATAAAAAGCATCGCGTGTTTATTATTTTATGTACTCATTTCGTGTCTGCTCTTGAGGAAATAGACAAGCGAAAAATAGGAGAGGTTGCAGATTTTGTTACGCGTCAAGAGCGATGACCAGGTAGTAGAAGATGGCGAAAGTGGGATCCTTATCCCTTTATCTGAATGCACTTCTTGCTTGAAACTCTTCCTGAAATTAAAATAATATATTTGCAACTTCTGGAGTCGGATTTTATAACTTTTTTATTTCAGGTCACGACGTATAAATTCGGCAGGTGATCAACGAAGCACTCAGGAAGTGATAACTTTTCACGGGCAGTAGACGATTATTTCTTTTAGCTTACTGTCTTTCTTTGACGGAGCAGTTTTCGCTTCATAGGCCAAAATTTCAGCAGTTCAATGAAGCAGATATTTGAGTTTGAAAGACGGTATCATGATTATGGTGCGCTCACATTGCATATAAGCTGACTGGAGTTGCATTCAAGTTTATTGCAGTGTTTTACTCAAGATTTTACTTCTGCCTCTCACTATGGAAGACACACGTTTAAGAAGAAGGAGACGGGAGGATTGGAAACGTAAAAGAAGAACAAGATTACTTCAGTCTCAAGAACAAAGACGTGCTACCAATGGAGAGAGATGAAACGTGTATGCGACAGAGCGCCAGAAATGACTTACAGCAGAAAGTTTACAGAAGGGAATAAGAGCTGTTGATAAGCGCGAGCGGGAAAATGTGGAAACGGCATGTCAGAGAAGAAAAGACCAAGTATGAGAGCACGACAAAGGATCAACGAAGAAAATGAAGAAGAAAGTCAGAGAAGATTTCACACCAGTCTATATTAAGCAAACCTATCGATTATTGTTTCACGCATGGGTCCACTAGTCTGTAACAGAATTGTGGTTGAGGGTCCGTCCGTAAGTCCGTCCTTGTGTCTGCATGTTACGCTTTTCAGTAGTGGGGAGATATTTAAGTTGCTACACCTCTGATTTTCGCTGAAAGGATGTTCAAGCATAGCTGTCTTCTTTCACTTTTTGAAAAAAAAATTCAGTATGTTTCGAAGCAAAGACATGAAGTTCATTTCACACGTATCATATCTATGTACGGCCTATCATTTTTTATGCCATCTTATTTTTACTTTGTTAATAGGGCCAGATGCGTATCTAGAATACGTATCTGGACAGCTCAGCTCTAGAAAATTTTATGGAGCGTCCTGCACGATATCTAAGGAAATACAATAACATTTCGAGAACAGAGGGTTACTCTGTTGTGACTGATGAAATTGGCCCAGTCTGTTGTATAGCTTTAGCATCCAACTAAGCAGAAAAAGATGGGCTGCCGATCAATATCAGCGGGTCACGTAAAATAACACGAAAAAATCGGATACGTTTACAAAAACAATGAAATTAACGTGTAAGATTATGAATGACTAAATTATCTGTAAAGTGTGGGAAGCAGAACTGAGACATGGTGTGTAAGTACATAGGGGAACAATGCAAGCAGTAACGTCGTATGCCCATTTCTAGACACAAGTGCGAATTCCTTGCTGATAGAACAAATGCGTGATTCACAGGCGAAATGAGAATACTAGAAAAGGTTAGACGGAGTGTAAGGCAGACTGCGTAAAGATCGACAGGGTAAAGCGACGGACATCATTTCACTCGGGGTGGGTTAAGTTAGAAGCGATACCTCAACTTAAATTAAGGTAAGTGAAAAACCTCAATTAAACGTGGAACTTCCTCGGTTCTCGCTAGTATGACATCGAATCTATAAGATAACGGACGTATGATACCATAATGTCCAGTACGTTGCATGAAAATGGAGTATTGGCATGAATAGACACAACACGCAGCGACGTATGTATGACCTTTCTGCAAAATAACGTATACAACCACGTACCTCACGTGCACAGCTGCTAATAAAAACACCCCAGAGAAATATTTCCGCGTTAAAGCCACCATATTCTCGTAACGCGTTGCTGTCGTAGATTTGAAGTTGCAAATTCTTGTCTTTGAGCAAGCATCTAAGCGGTATGCACTGAAGTGTTTCTTATCATACATGCTGTTTCAATCTAGCCGCTAACCGTAGCTATATGTTACCGACAAAACTTTAATGAAACATGTGCCACAACAGTGCTAAGCATAGGTACAGTATATTTCAAAATATGCAGTCTGCTTACATTTAAATTTCATAGATTAGCTATATTACGCATTCTTATGTTGACCTTTTGCACAATAATCGCGGTTGTGACAAATGGTAAAGCGATTGAGTTTCCGCGCATAGCTCATCGTGGAGTCAACACAGCGCACCATTTTCCCACAATTATCGATGTGAAGAACGTTGCCAACAGATTTCATACGACTGCCATAAACTTTCCCTTGACAACAACAAGAACAAAAGACCCCAAAGTTCTCAGATTAGGCATGCTGATGAGTTGTTTATGTATATGAACCCATAAATTTCAAGAAGATTTAGAAAGTCCAGCAGTCGATTGCAACCGCGCCCTGCAGACCACACTGGAGTGCTGTAGCTGCAGATGATGTCTCTGGTACACCTGCGACTGCCGTCACTATAGGGAATAAGAACATTAGTTGGTATTTGGTGTCCTTCGTGTTCTTATATATATATATATATATGTATAAGGCCACTTAACAGGCCGTATATGAATATTCTTAGCCATCTAATAGCCCGTTTCAAAAATATATATATAGCCTGGCCGTCAGCGCCAGTGTAGCCTAGCTGCACATCAGTCGCAGAGTACATCTCACTGCAGCGTATCAATTCAGTATCGACATTGCCCGATTACAGAAACATTCACTTTCTCGACAAAGACGCGGCCACACGTGGATACCATTGCATGAGCTTGGCTAGCGACAACACGCTTGCCATGGCAATGAAATGATTTCACGGGTTCCAGCAACGGCTCTGCACGAGACGTAGGAGCGCTTCTCGTATGAAACAACTTACTTGCTTTACAAGAAAATCTCCCAACGCTGACCATGGGATTTGCAGAATCAGAAACTCTTTACGCCGACCATGGGATTTGCAGAATCAGAAACTCCTTACGCTGATCATGGGATTTGCACAATCAGAAGCTCTTTACGCCGACCATGGGATTTGCAGAATCAGAAACTCCTTACGCTGACCATGGGATTTGCAGAATCAGAAACTCCTTACGCTGATCATGGGATTTGCACAATCAGAAGCTCTTTACGCTGACCATGGGATTTGCACAAAAAATCAGAAGCTCTTTACGCTGACCATGGGATTTGCAGAATCAGAAACTCCTTACGCTGATCATGGGATTTGCACAATCAGAAGCTCTTTACGCTAACCATGGGATTTGCAGAATCAGAAACTCCTTACGCTGATCATGGGATTTGCACAATCAGAAGCTCTTTACGCTGACCATGGGATTTGCACAATCACAAGCTCTTTACGCCGACCATGGGATTTGCAGAATCAGAAACTCCTTACGCTGACCATGGGATTTGCAAAATCAGAAACTCCTTACGCTGACCATGGGATTT
>LQNS02278125.1:41959645-42012380 GCA_001587735.2 Parhyale hawaiensis | reverse complement strand
AGATTTGCAACTAACTACATTAAGATCCAATAACAAGCATACCGGCATCAAGAAATTTTCAAACCCTCAAAATAAAGTTACTAAACCGTGAATATTTTCACGGGTCCAGCTAGTATTCATTAATTTACAATCGTTGGCACAGCACGATGATTCACGACTAAGGCGTAGTTATTTCCTTCAGACAATAACATAAGAGAGTTACTTCCTTAATTGGGTAAACGTGGGAATACGAGCAAACAATTAGTCTTAGTGAATATAGCAATTTGAAGAAATATGTCCTGGCGAGCAAGAAAAAACAGAGTAAATGGGTTTAATCCTTTAGTTCTAGATTTATGCTTGCCTTTTTCGCAGGAACAACCATAGTATAACTACGTTACGTAGTTATAGCATGGGAACAACAGTTTTAATTTTGTTGGCACAAATATGGTACACCGCGAGAGAAACGATTAGTACAAGAACTTGGAGTACATACTACAGAACATTATAAACATATCACATACTCTTCTTAACATCATCGCACAGCACACGATAAACTCACCCTCAGTTCCATATCCAGTTACTGAGTTTGTACTTTGCAGCAAAAAAATTCTGCAATGACTGCTAATGAGGTTACCTAGAGGGCAGATCACCTCCTGTGAGAAGCCAATGCTATGCAATACGAGTGAAATTCACAGCCGTGCGAGGGGCTTCATTCAACATTGGTGCGGGAACTGCCTCGTTTCGTTGTCACGTGACCGCGGCTTCATGGACATCTTCGGCTTCTCACACGTAAGCAGTCACGCAGTCGGCAGGAGGAATGGTACAAACAGTAGTAGGCTACAATCAACATTATTTACAAAAGCTAGTTTAGGCCTTCCTAAGAACTGCAGTGATGTTTCAAAGAGGGAAAAGCAGGGGTCATACCAACGACGACACGCTGATCATCTAACAAAGACTCGTAAAATTTCACGGAGCCTGGAAGGCAGCGTTTCTTTAGATCAGCTCCAATGCTACAATTTGCAGCCACGCATCCGTCGTGCCGACGCAAGACGCTCCGTGGAAGCGTGCCTACCCGACGAGCTTCGGTCCTCACACGTTTGATTTAGTGGTCTCGATTTCTCGAGAACGTGCTCATTTCTACCCGCTGCTCGGCGACATTACGTCGTAATTGCTGGAATTGTGCCGCTGCCTGGGAATAGTCGTGCCGTGAATAACAGATCTCTTCAGGGCATGAGATACGATCCTTTAGGCTGAAGAATTGCACACTGCCAATTGTTGTAGCTTGGGACGCCGACCTGCTGCTTTTCACTTTCTTGGTGACGTGGCCGAGAAGAACTTCAGAGAAAGAGCGAAAGTGACTATTGCGGGATTTGTTTAGCGGAGGGTGAGCTGCAGCCTACATTACAACCTTCCATCTCAATTGCACGAAAAATCTGCACTATATTAAAAAAAAGTTTAATCGCTACCAGAATTGAACAGTCACGGCTCATCAATAGGGTATACGGTTCAAGTGCAGTGAAAGGCTCTACAACACTGAACCCCTATTGTAATGCATTGCTCTATAGAAATTTCATTATGTGCCTTCCAACACTCTCACACGAATAGCTGATCTCACTGCAGGGCAACGCCAATACCTGTACAGAATGCACAGCCGACAGACAGCGAAACACCTCAGGCCAGTGAGGCCTGTAGTTCCCAGCGAACAATAAAGCGCAAATTACGCACAATTCCTGCGATACTACAAGTTTTCAACTCATCATCACATCATGGAGGAACTGACGGACAGTATCAGTATCGATAATAGTGTCGGGGATCCACGTGGGCCCAAATGTATCAACTTGGACCTTTATTTTATAAATTGGGCCATGGTGGTGACCAACCCGATTTTTGCCGGGCCCTACATATCATACCAGGTTGGCACAATGTGACGCTATTACATTAGGAATCATCAAGTGAAATTCTCCTTGCTTCAACATGGCAAAACCATTTATATTTTAGCCACGTGGCAGCCAGAGTAGCTCTTTGTGGTGTAAATAATCAAGTACCATGTCGGGTAAGAGCCAGCCATGGTGGCCCGGCCCAGTGTTGTATCAACAGCTGTCGTCCTAGAGCCTGGAAACTGAGTGGGACTCACCTGGCGTTGATAAGAATTATTATTATAATTATTATTATATTTCTGGTTTTACTACCGCAACCACGCCATATGGCGTGATCCAAGCAGTGAGACTCAGTTTATTATATCGCATTCGTATATGAAAGTTAATATCGGCATTCCTGCCGGAAAGTCTCAGTCTGCCGAGTGCGCAACAAATAGCAGGAAAAAGCGCAAAGCATCTCTTAGACACGAAGAAGAAAAGAGGAGAAAGCAGAAGAAAGAAACACCCATGCGGAGGGTCCCTTCGGTGGCTCCCCACATGGGAGTAGATAGAGGTCCTCTGGAATAAGTCGCTTACCACCATTCAGCGACCCACCTCGCGAAGCAGAAGGGGAAATACAGGGAACTTATCTAACCCTACAAATCAACCTTTTCAGCAGGGACTGCGGCCAGATGCAACATCCTCTGGGGAAAAGCTTTGGAGGTGACCCTATGATCGTGAGGCATAAGATATTCTGACGGTGATAGGATCCGCACAGTGAAGGATGATGTTACAGACAATGTAAAGCGCGTATGAAAATTTTCGCTATGAATTCTATACATAAAAACGAGTCAAAAAAGCGGAAGAAGAACATAGGAGTAGATGAGAATATAAACAGAGGTCTGAAATCCAGCAAGACAAAGCCAATGTTTTAATTGCTTGTAATGTACGAGATAAGCTAGCCGTACGAAAAGTCTCTAGAAATCGTCTCTCCGAAACCATTTAACATCATATAATTCAAGTAATTATGATGAGTGAACAAACGAGGGCTGGCGTGGCAAAAACGGATTATAAGTTACAACGTATCCTATTTTATTAGTGAATGAAGCGCGACTGTCGGAACGATTTCATATTCTAAGTACTGAATTTACGTTGCACTTAGCACAGCGTCGCTGACCTGGGTCCATATATAAATTCATCCTCTACAGCAGGATATGCATCAATTTCTTGGTAAAGACGTGTCTGACATTAAATTAATGCAGTGGCTTAAAATTTCGGACACACGATGATGAGGAAAACAGAAAATCGTAGGCGCATAAAACGGGCAAATAACTTAAAACTGCCGATAACTTCAAGTTTTAAAAGCCAAAATCATGTCCCTATAAATGAAATTTAAACGGGACTCTTTCGTAATATGAGATCGTGAAACACCGCGACATAATGGTTGGATAGGATCAAACGACTAACAGACAATCGCTGTATTCATTCATTACTTCACTAAAATTCATAGCAGCACAGAACGGAAACACACACTAGTTCCCCCAGTATCTAGCCACAAGTCTGCAGAGGCAGACACCAGAGGGTGTAGTTGCTGCCTGCGTAGGGTGGGAGGTCGCAACAGCAGCCACAAACGAGCCTGACGACCCAGTCGTGATCACGGGGCACGGTTATGGTGCGTAGGTCGACATTATAATACCAACTCTAACGCTTTCAAAAGAGTATATTAATCACCCCTTAGATTGTATAACGTTTTATGACACAAACAGTGATTGCAGGCCGCAGAGGTCTGCCACTGTCATTTATTATGCACCATTTTTAATATAAAATTATTGAGAAATATAGGTTTCACTTTGATCACGAATGCTGCGGTTCATATACACAAGTACGGATAAAGAGAGGCTGCTTATGACATTTTAGGGAACAACCTTTCAAATGAAGAATAGAACAGTTATACAAGATTTTGATATCCGACAGGTGTTCCAGGCTATTACTGATGAAAAAGGACTAACACATACATTGTTTACTGGACTTTTTATGTTTTTAGCCGTTCTTGAAATTCTAGCAATCACTGACGGGCACAGTTATAAAAGTTGTACTCTTATGTAGCCATTGATCTGTAATCATCAACTATCCGCTGAAGGCAGTAGAATTTCATAGCTTCAAAATAAATGTTATAGCAAATATATGTAGAGAAGCGACAAGATACTTTATAATACATACTTTTAGGTTTGTAATATTTCGTACTAAGCAAGAAACTGTTATCACAAGCTTGAAAATTAAGAAATATGTGAACATCTGCTTCCGAGCGTCTTGCGCTAGTAGGCAGTGATACACACCCACCACACACTGCATACCAATATAACGAATACGCTCTGGATCAGCCCTCATGGAAAGGACGGCACCATCCAGCGTTTTTGCCTAATAGAGGCCGGATCTCCTCAACTGCTGCTTACATCCAGCAGTAGAGAATTCGCGACGAAAATCTTCTGTGGTGCAAAGTTAACGGACACCGGTGCTCGACCGTTCACATTTGACAGGTTAATGCCTTACCTCGCACACTGCCAGTTAAAGGTAAAGTCAACTTGACCGTACCCCCAACTGGGAAGCTCGCATGAACTGGTTTGTGCTGCAGATATAGACCAACAGGCCCCAGAGAAGTATACGTCTGCAGTCGACCACGGATTGTCTAGAGCTATGGCGCCAGTGGCGGAAGACTCCATGCCATAATATCTGCCGCCCCCCAATCCTCCTCATTGCTGGGGAAGGTCAGTAAACCCACAGCAGTAAGCAAACCGGATGCTGACCGATCACATCAAGCTCCGCCAAGAAGATGCCCAGCTGGGAACGGGGCACGAACCAGCGGCCTTGAGAGTCAAAGTCAGACGCCTTAGTCTGCTCCTACTGCGGGTCAAACAGCAATAGGGCATACAGTTAACAGTAAGTTATGTTATGTTATAGTAAACAGTAAGTTATGTGCAGTGTTGGGCTTACAGTATAGTGGAGAGAAGCCAGCATATTCTGTGACTATAGGACCTACCAGGCTACCACATCTGAGTCAGTTGTACCGAAGTCCCATCATTGCTGCCCTTCACAACCTACCAAGAGCCTACAATGATATTCCATTAGAAGAAGAAGAAGAAAAAGAAGAAGAAGAAAAAGATATAGTATGTGCAGAGAAACGTGAAACCCACGCAAAAGAGTGTTCCCACAGTGGAATTAAGAGCGAGCATGGGCAGTGGGGCACAAGTCGAGATAGGAGATGGAAAACAGGACATTAATACGAATATGAAAATGGCAGGAAGCAAAGTGGCATGCGAGAAGAATGTTCTGAAGGCCTAGGTAACACTATAGTTAATCTGGTTAACCTACTCAGGGAATCACTTACCAGCTAGCTACTTAACAACATCAATGAAATGTTTATTTTGATGCTGTGACAATAGGAAATACAATAGTTATGAGTGCAAAGTATGAATTACCGTATGCGTTAGCACGAGAAGCACCATTTAGGTATAAATAGCACGATTACCAAGAGGATATTTTTGAATGTAGTTAAAGTACAACAATTTCCACAAATTGAAGGAACACATTTCGAATAGGTAAACGAGGGGATCAGTGTTCAATAAAATTATTAGCAATGCGCAGCTAACAATACCCATTTTAAAGAATTACCCTGCTCGCCGTGTATACTTTTAGCACATATTTTAAGTAAGTGTTTCGAGCAAAAGCACCAAATTAAAAAAAAAGAAAAAACAACATAATGAAATCTGAATTCGCAATATGTCTAAAGCATAATGCAGATATACTCCTATGTACACATTTATTGAAACTCCATAGAATTGAAACTCCATAGAATTTATTTGTCCCAATAAAAAAAGCAGTACAGGTAAGTACATTCAGATATAAAACAAAGAATATAATGAGACAAGAGGCCACGCTAAGCTCGTTCGCTTCTTGGGCCAAATATTATTAAATAAGAAGTCTTGAAACTGAAATAGTGCGTGGCTCAAACAACGATTGCAAGACGAAAAGACAATAAAATATGAAGAGAAACGTGGATGGCAACAGGAGTACAGCTAGGAATCTTCCACAGCGGACATGGCACACAGAAATAATGAATTGACAGCTGTAGAGGAAGAACAGAACAGAGCTCGTCAGTAGAAGAAAAGAGAAAGGACAACGAGTCTAAACAGAGCTGTCCCGAACACCTAGCGAAGGACAAGGTAACTTATGGAATTCCCTCGGATTTTGAAGTTGACGCAACACAAATTTCGCAGTCACCCAAATCTACATTGAGTACAAATTTTAGGCCTTTCAAGGACTGGAGAGAAGACCTGCTATGTACAAAGAACTTCTTTCTTTCGTCTGGCATCCACGTATAATACCTTTCATTATCTTATTGGACGGCACTGAGTGTACCTAATCTGTTAACTTCAATCGGCGACTCTTCATAAAGGACCACGTGTGACCGTAATAGCTTTAGTAAACAACACAACTGGAAAAGATATACAGGCATGCCATTGCAAAGGAGCTTCATGAGAGACACTCAGGACAGTCAGAGTGATAAGCGCCTTATGCCAGTAATCAATTCCAATAATTCAACAGAACATGCAACAAAATTAAAACTTTAAGGGAGAGCAAGCAATACGTCACGAACAATTCAACCGCGCCTCTGCATGTGGAAAGGGAACTACCAAGTAACCCAAATGTAACAGCGTTGGAAGCTACATAGACTCAGTGAAATTAATGAATTATTAAAAAACGCACACGAACAAAGATGGGTACCACTTAATGACTTTATTCTTACATCATACTGGAAATGTATGGGAAAAATAGAGGGTGTCTGCACATTCTTTGACCGCCACATTGCAGCACAGAAATTACGGCCACTTTGTGTATTCGGTAATGAGACCTCACAGACCCCCTGCGTCTCACCGTCTGTCCAATTAGGGACCACACGGCGGCTTACGAGAACAATGAACGAGAGGCAAGGCGGAATTAAGCAAATACACAACCCCCAGCGACCTCAATTCCAGACCGAGGCGCGACGTGCAAGTGCTTGATGGCACCGAATTAGGAAACCCCGTGGGAAATGGAACGATATGAGCATTGCGAGTCATGAATAAGTAAGGAAACTGGAACACGGGCTGATAGAGATAAGCGGGAAAACTGTGGGTAAGGGAGACGTGCAGGTCCGTGAGAATAGCAATAAAAGGAGATTCTTGATTAGATGTCGTTACAAAACATCGCTTTGGACGGAAGTAACGGTGCCCGCTTGCTCAACAGTTCTAGAAATTCCTGGACGGCAAAAAGACACGCTGATATTCTCTCGTCAGGAATGTCAAGTTTTTGTTCAGCACAGCTGCTAAAAATTAGTGGTCCTTCGTTTGAAGTGTTCCCAAGACCTCTATGCATGTTCATTTAAAACTGCACGTCAGCAAAGACTAAAAATTTAATTACCAGTAGGATTATTGTCAAACATCAGCGTAAGACCGCAGACAGGAAGCGATGAAAAGGTTCGGACGGGAGAACATGAGAACAACAATCACTACGTGTCTACAAATGATAAACTGATCATCAACACGGTGCCAGTTACAACTTTGCCATGAGGGCAGAGTGCCACTTAAGCACTGGTCTAAAGGACGCAGAGCCAGACCGCGGGACGAGTTACACGTACGTTGTGGCTCATTGGAGATGGTGCATGAGGACCATCAAGGGTCGCCTGCAATGGCTATGCGCTTCCGTCAGAGCAGCGGTTCTCAACATTCTCGCGCCTACGGTCTCTTACTCTAAAGTTTGATACCCAGGCGACCCCATACGAGTTTGTCAGCACCAATCTCATGAAATCTCCTACAGCCCATCTGATGATGATTGAAAATTAAGCCAAGTCCCTTACGGCAACGCTACAGGAGCACTCCGTTCAAACTTTTCGTGCGCCCACAGGAGGTCGTGATACACGGCCGGTGGGATGCTGCGCATTAGCAGAAAAGAAACGAGACGCATCCACAGGCGTCAGACGGTCCAGTACAATCGTGGACTATCGCCAGCACAATCCCGATGTTCCGGACATCGCAACATCCGCGAACCAAATATCACTACGCCTAAGCCTGATCAAATTTATAGTAGGGACGATCTCGCTTGCAACCCATTTTTATGAGGAGCTCGCTCGGCACGAATGAGGTCCTCATAATAATCACAAACAACCCGTAGCTCATAAGCAGACAAGATACCGCAGTGTAGTAGTTCATAGGCACATACCAGAAGTTTCGTACGTGCTTTTACGTACGAAACCAAGCGAGGGAGGGTAGCATGACCATGATTGTCCCCCAGTGCCAAGTTAACAAAAGATGCACGCACCTACTGGCTGAATCAAGAGAAGGTGGGAGGGGCGGCACCATAGATTCACCATATTTATGCAGATTCATAAAAAATGTTTGTTACCAAAACCATGATTTTCTTTCTTGCTGTTGGTGTTATCGAATTTGAATGGATAAAATATCTTGTGGTTAATTATGTTAATATTTCGAATTAAACATATAACACCAAAACCGTAAGTGCTTAAATCTCAAAGGCTTAATAAGGCTCTGCTTTCTGAGCTCAAAAAACAAAACCAAATCAAATTAATCTAAAGCACTCTGGGAGCGCACATCTCCGCCAAGTAAGGCAACGGTAATGAAAAATTGAAATTGGCTCTGAATCCATGATTTTCTCTGTATCAACTCCAAAATCTAATAATTTGTATCTTTTGATAGTGTTAAGAGTTTCTACAATTTTTTGAAGATCAGTTCATAACTTTTTGAGTTAGGCTGCAAAAAACATGACAAACATACAAACGAACCAATCGATCTGCATCAAAATTTAATCATTTATGTCTTTTAACATTACTAACAACTCCTGTAAATTTGATAAAGATCCATTCAAAACATTTAGAGTAATTGCCTAGCAAACAATGTGACAAACATAGGTCAAACATGCAAACAAACCAACCGATCTGCACCAAATTTTGATCATTTATGTCTTTTAACATTACTAACAACTCCTGTAAATTTCATACAGATCCATTGAAAACTTTTTTGAGTTATTGCGCTAACAAGCATAAAATCGAACACGACGACAAAGAGACAAGCCAACAGATCATCACAAAAATTTGGTCATTTATTCTTCGTGATATATCTAACAACGCTTGTAAATTTCATAAAAATCCGTCCATAATTTTTTGAGTTATGGCATTGAGAAAACTGAGGCAGACAAACAAACGCTACGGACGGATCTTCAGCGAAAGTTAATCATTTGTTCCTCCTAACATACCTAACAATCTCTGTAAGTTTCGTCAAAATCCGTCAACAACTTTTTGAGTTATCTTGATGACAGACAGAATGATAGACCGACAAACAAAGAGACAGACAAACCCGACGAAAACACAACCTCCTTGGCGGAGGTAACGAGTGGAGCAGAGCATCGGGCACACGAAGGGAGAAACTTCTAATGAATTACGCACTCGGGATATAGTATAGAATATAGTAAACTTGAAACTCTAACATCACTTCCTAACCGCACCTGGAGCCTTGGGACTCTATACAAGGAGCCACTGGAGCGCTGGCAGTTTCAGAGCAGCATCCTCAGCAGTAGCCAGCAGCTTTATACCTCGAGATTCATATTTAGGCTCTTGTTTTTGATAGTCCACAGGAGCTTCCTGTGCTTTATGCACAGCCTGTGGCTGTACGTGTGTCCTGACCTCGCCGCATCCCAGACACTTAACTCACGGAATCTCCGCCCTAATGCAATGTCGCCGCCGCACGGATACTTGTTGAGCGTTTCCTGCTGTCCACACTCATCTGCCATCGGTGGTGCAGTCCGTGAATCCTCTGTTATTGGTGAGGAAACTTCACTGAAGCCGTAAAAGACCTCCTCATATCTCAGTTAACCTTTAAACCGTTCCGTATTCAGCCTAGCTATACGTTTCAACGTGCACGGCTATCAACGACAAAAAATCGTACTGTGCGCTAGCATACCAGCAATCATTCGCATAACGCTTGCAGGAAGTTACGACTAAGACGTACGCAAGCACACGGAGCAAGCAGACACCGAGCACACGTAAGAACTTTCCCTTGCAGGTTCATCTTCTGCTTGACCTTTCCCACCAAACATGCGAGAGGCGACAGCGATGCTTTTCCAGGGGCAGGACTTGCTAAGCGATTGGGAAACTTTTCAAATGGGCAATGCTTGCCTTCTCAGTTAAAATATAAACTTACCGACACTATTGATAGTCAACACGAGACTGTAAGTCCGTCATTTTATAGCAGGAAGGTTAAATACTTTCGATCACCGTCCCAGGTTTATGAAATAAGATTTTTTATACCGAATTTAACCATTCATTCAGCCTATATATTGGGCAAACTGTGAATTATAAATCGGTATACGATAGGTAGGTACCGTAGTGTTCTGCAACTAAGCCCAGTGTGTGATACATCGCTTGGCAGCAAAAAGCATCTGGCAACCAGTTGGAATTAAGTTACCAAAATAGCTAAATTTAAAGTCAACTTGACCGCACACCCCAAATGAAAAACTCACATGCACTGGTTCGTGCCGCAGACAGTACCCGCTGACTGTAAAGGAGTACACGGCTGCATTCGGCTACAGATTATCTGAGTCATGGCGTCAGAGGCGGAAGGCTCATGCAACAACTACGACCTCCGACCATCCCTATTATCTGTGGTTTGGATCAGTAGTCCTGCAGTAGCATTTGAATACCGACCTAGCAGGCTAAGCACCGCATGGACCCACCAGTAGAGTTACCTTCTACAATATAATAAAGACCGATGTGTATTTATCTGTTTGTCCATTTTCTGTCAGGCTTTAACAAAACAGATAGGCGGAATTTAGCCCAGGTTAAAGGCTCTGGTTGTCCTCTCAAACTCCATTGAAAGTGATAGGCAGAAAATAGGCCGAGTTACAAAAGATGGCAAACGTATCTTAAGCAGGGACAGATGAAATTCCAACAATGAAGAAGTCGCAGGCTTAGTCTGATTCGTACGAGTATTAGCTTCTCCATACATCGAATCTACGGCAATGCTTCCCACTTTGATGCAATTGTCAACAAAACCGATGAAACATGATTTTTCACGGGCAGTAGACAATTATTTCTTCTAGTTCACTGTTTTACTCTGACGAAACAGTGTTCTCTTCTTAGGTCGAAATTTGAGCACCTCAAATGAAACAGATATTTGAGGTGGAAAGACGGTATAAACGGTATATATCATTGCTTCGGAGCGAACACATTGTATATACGTAAGCTCCCATTTTGTTAGGTTTGTTGAGTGTTTTACTCAAGATGTTACTGCTGCCTGTTAATATAGAAGACCTAAGGATGAGAGCACGACAAAGGATCAATGAAGAAAATTAAAAAGCAAGTAAGAGAAGAGGAGATTTTGCACCGGTCTAGGGGCATTAGGCAAACATATCGATTATTGCGTGAATTTTTTCACGCACGGGTCCACTAGTCTATAATATTAATAGCGCTGTTCCTACGTCCGTATGTTACGCTCTTCATCAGTAACAGCAGGAAATTAGATAGATATATACTATACTACGGTTGTATCTATGACATGGAAGATGAAGTCGAGCTCGGTTGCATGAACGCGCACGTTAAATTTAAAGGGGATACGGGCAATACAATTGGACAATATGTCACATATATATTTCCCTTGTGTACAGGCAGAGTTGAATATAGCATTCAAAGCAAAGGAGCTGGTGATGCATGGTGACCCACACGGCCAGGAGTGGACGGGGACAAATAACGTGTTGTCTTTGACCAGCTAAATTACACTCGACTTTTGTGAAAGGAAAAAATTGTGATAACGATCCAACGGGTCACGGGCTGTTTAGTATACTATAAAACTTGATGTTTGTTCATTACTGTAGAATTTCCAGGGGTTCAACCTGAAAGGCCCCGCAAGACCGTGAAATTTTCACAGGTGCAGCTAGTTATTATTATATTGAATAGCTTAGGTATCCGTCTCCCTAATAACGACGAGCTACCAGAGGAAGATACAAGGGACATATAGCTAGTATTTCCCATGCACGAAAGTGTTCCCTCACAGGATCAACGGGAACAGCAAGGTAGGTAGGGAAGAAGAGGAAGAGCAGAGGAAGATCAGTAGGATCATGAAACCTGTCTGGCAGTGAGGCTTGATTTCCCGCGCTGGCGTGCGTGATTTTAACATTCTGCCCCTGGCGACGTCCTCGTCTGAGCTTCTCAAACAAAATCATACTATTTTACAACCGAGACTGAAAGGTTAATGCAGCGAACACGTATCTCAAATTGAATATTTTCATCGAAGGGAGAAAGAGCGCTTCAAGATGTTACAACATAGTACATACAGGCCTTAATACTAGCGAGGTATAAGGCCAGTAGAGCCAACTATATATAGCAACAGGCACGCAGTTGGCGGCTAACTGCTCATCTGCAGGTGCTTATGCTAAGTACGAGGCTACTCATTTCATTTAACAACTATATGATGCGTGTCGTCATACAAACGTGCCTATTAATGTAAGTACTATGAGTTGGTCTGCTGGAATGCCGTGAGCACTGATAAAACATAACGCTGCTTGTTCTAACTGCAACAGTAACTAAGGTGTGTGAAATTACTACACACAGAAAACTCTTTAGTAACTGCCAGAAAAATGGTTCAAGCAAACACATTTGGTTGTGAGAACCACATTAAAGAGTATGTCGTACTAAACATAGTACACATAACTAAGCCTCTTAGCCCTGGGGATACAATTGCTTCGAGTTGAGCATTTGGCACACCAACTAGAAAGTTTTCTGTGGGTACTGCAGTTAGTACGACGTTTCTTTTTTCTAGGGTGCTGATAACCAATTGCCTTATTTTGAACCATTTGGTGACAATAACTAGAGGTATCTCTGTGCGCACGTTAGTTTAAGTCTCCAAAGACACACAAGGCAAAGTTTCAAGAGAAGAAAAAAGAAGTAACACGTGCTACACCGAGTCAAATTGGGAAACCAAAGCACGTAATGTCCATTTTCTTACTCCTAATATAATGTTGTTCTTGCTCTCTTTTTCCTAGACTTGCTGCACCCATGCGCGTCGATCAAGCGTGGAAACACCCTCATGCATGGGGGTCTTTGTGCCGGAGATACACTATACATTCGTACGAACAACGAGATGCGAGGATTAGCAGCTCGCATGTCATCCATGCTACCGTATCTATGCTACAGAGTTGAAATACATTTCACAAAGATGAGCGTGTTGCTCATTCTCTCGTTCCCAGTTGTCCGTGCGAATGTATATGCGGCCTCGGCATTATGTTGACATGCACCGTGTCCCTTCCTCTTCCATTCTTGAAACAGAGCATTGAGTCTAGGAAGGATTACACCAACGTAGAATATAAGCTCATCTAATGAGGGACCTGTAAGGGATTGTAGCTCAAAGACAAAACGCTTGTCAAGGCTCGCTGTTCTCTTGCTACAGTTCTTCAGCTCAAGTGTCCTGCTGCCGTGAAGATACTCAACTCCAACTATTCGCTTTTTACTCTTACGCTAATGTTCCTTTTGATGTTACATACTCCTTTGGACAACTTATTCACTGAGAATGTTCATAAAATTCAGATTCCAACTCATGATGAACTGCAAGCCTCCACTTGGTGGAGAGATCAGTGCCACATCCCTTTACAACACACATGACAAGCCACTTAACAGAGATAAGGTCATCATTGAGACAAGAGAATACAAGCGCAGGCACACAGTGGACTTAACGCTAAAAACATCGATTCATAAAAATTGATGTACGCACTACACTAATCAAGTTCTAAAATACCGCGCATTTGCTAGACCCTTTATTTGTAACTAGTCTAGAAGCATTTAATTGATGAACCCACCTAAGAAACTCACTGCCGTAAAAGATAACAGATAAAATAATCTAGTTATCAAGGACCATAATGTGCAGTCTTTATTTATACCTCATGCAACTGCACCTCGGACTTACTGTCAGTTTCACTTTCGTGCAGTAATTATAATTTAATGAGAATGACTAGGAAACTTGACAGTTTATTACGTGGACGGCGATAAACAGCGTCACAAATTCTTCTTATAATTGATCTTTTTTTTTAAATAAAGAACAAAGACACTCCCTATGGTGATGATATTAGTAGACTTGATGAACGTTCTTGTCTGTTGGCATTATAAAGCAAAACGTAATTATAACTTGCCAGGCCAGGCAACTTTGAGGAGCAGCAAAGTAATGCATGCAATTATTTTTCATCTACAAGTGTACCCATGTAGTCGCAAGAAGACACGCATTCAATTAAAAAAAAAAAATACTAAAAATGACAGAGCGCCTATTTATTTCGGTGTAAATTTATATCTCCAGCAAAAACAAAGTTTTCGCTGAAATTAAAATTACACATCAAACTAAGGGTATTTAATCAAATTAACAAATGTCGACATTTAAAAACGTTTACGTTTCGGGAATAAGGTCCCATCTTCAGAACTAAAATAACTAAAAATAAGGATTTGAACGCCTAAAACCAGAAATTTATTTTGACAGCCTAGCTGGAGGTGTTGTCGTGGGGAAGTGTAAAAGATGAATGACTGGAATAAGCTCGGAGGTCCTGATATCAGTGTTTGTAAAGTCGGGCAGTTAGGGTACGTCGTTAGCGGAAGCCGTGTACAGTCTCGGAAAAACATCCGTTGTGAATTGTATTGAGGGGAACGGCTGAAGTCATTATGTTGAAGCTGACATTAGTTTTATGAATGTAAGTCCTATTGAGCTGGAGAAGTCGACAATGGAGAAGTCTTTCCTGCTAATGGGGTGGTCGTTTTGTTCTGCATGAAGACGGGAAGCTGAATGTGATGGTTTTGCTAGGGGTAAACCGGCCTATTATACTGGATGTACCAAAATGTTGGTCAATGCGGCTTTTGTAATGTTGCACAGTGCTGCCCACATACGAAGTTTGGCAACTTCTGCAATTGTACCTGTAGACTACACCGGACAGCAAAGGTGTGGGCGGTTTGTCCCTAAATTTAAAATATGATCCTCTGGTAAACGTGTTTTTGCAGAATTGCAAAAGTTGCTAAACTTCGTATGTGGGCAGCATTACAAAGCCCACATTGACCAACATTTAGGTACATCCAGTAGAACAGGCTTACCCCTAGCAAAACCTTCACTTCAGCTCCCCGTCTTCATGCAGAACAAAACGACCACCCCATTAGCAGGAAAGACTTCCCAATTATCGATTTCTTCAACTCTATAGATTTTACTACTTAAGAATCTCTGTACATTCATAAAACTAATCCTAGCCTCAACACAATGACTTCAGCCGTTCCCTCACTACAATTCACAACGGACGTTTTTCCCAGACTGTACACGGCTTCCGCTAACGACGTTCCTTAACTGCCCGACTGTACAAACACTGATATCAGGACCCCCTCGAGCTTATTCCAGCCATTTACCTTTCACACGTCCCAGCGACAACACCTCCAGCTAGGCTGTCAAAAAAAATTCTAGTTTTAGGCATTCATTTCCTTATTTTTAGTTATTTTAGGTCTGAAGATGAGAACTTACTCCCGAAACGCAAGCGTTTTTAAATTTCGACATTTGTTAATTTAAAATTACAGTAAAACCGCTCTAATCCGCACCTCAATAATCCGAAACCCTCCCTAATCCGAACATCTCATTACTTTTCGAAATGCTATCTGAACACGTGAGCATTTTTCGAATAAATGGGGTAAAGTACGGAGTTCCTACAAATACCTCTGTAATCTGTGCAAGGCGCTCCTCATTTTTCGGATAAAAGAGGTGATAAGCGAAAAATCTGCGCGAGGTGCTGCGCAGAAGGTACGAACAATCTCTCTATAATCCGTAGTAGTGCGGAATAAAGGTTATTTTCGGATTTGTAAGTACCCCGGAAATCCAAAATCCCCGCTAGTCCGTCACCCCCTTCCCCCCGTGCTGTGCGAATTAGAGGGGTTTTACTGTACACCTTTAGAATTCTTTCGCAACATTGGTGACACCCACAAATATCCCCACACTAGGAACATCCATTAATAGGTTTCTAACGTATCAAGACATTAGAGACTGATGCCAATATAACGTATCTGAGGCAGGCACCGCTTACGAAAGGCACTAAATTAGCAGTGCTAAGCCTCGACAAACAATCGCAGCAACAATAATGCCAGGACTTGCACCGCAGGAATCCAAAGGTTACGGAGCAGCTGCTATTATCGGAGTCGGAGGAGAAAGCCGCGTGTCCTGCAAGAATTTTCCGCATCGTGAGAATGAATAGAAATTCTGTGCCATAAGCTCTGTGCTCTCCAACCGATTAAAGGTAGGTGCAGATCTTCGTTCCAAACTCTCCGGTCACTGCAAAGGGCGTTGCAAAGAGGCAGAGCAAGGGACAGGTCATATGGCCTACCAGGATAAACGTGCTACCCATGCACGAGGGCGTTCCCACACTGGATCAACGCGCATGGGAGCAGTAAGTCAGGAAAGAAAATCAGGCAAATAGAAGCTTAGGAAGCCAAGTAGGCAGAAAGAAAAGCCGTCCCGAAGATCTTGCTCAGGCTAAGGTAACCTCAAAGAATGGGGCGCTTTGTGATCTTGTACAAATAGCGAGTTAATATGGGGACCAGGTCAATTGAGAACGATTTAATTAAGTAGCCGAGTGGAAACGCTGCCGCGCACTTAAGGCAATTTTGTACAAATATGTCGTGCGTAACATCATGCATATATTATACATGGACTTTCGCAGTTAAAAAACCAGGTTACTAATTTGAAATGGCAGATATAGCTCCGTGCTGTCCATGGTAATGATTCAAAGCGAACCGAAGACAAGGCTTTGATCCGTCTCGGGGAATGGGCCTCTCCTTGCGTTTATTGCTCCCTATCTTAAGCTCGTACAAGAAATTGTGACCATCTTTGTTACCGTTGCCAGAGCCTTCGGTGCTTTGTGCTGAAAAAATGCTAAAAAACAACGACGGTGGATCAATGCCACGTTCCTGAACTAGCAACAGCGTTGTAAACTTAACAAATCAGATAGCAAAAAATAAGATTGTATGGGGTGCGAGAGGGCGTTGAGACGCCACCTGAGTGCTAAGAGAGCTTATTTTAGAAAAATAGAATCTCCACAGACCGCTAGTGTAAAAGATAAAATATATTGGCCAATCTAAATTATTTCCAGTCACCGCCATTCATGGACAATGAGGTCTTATGACTGAGGTATACCTGCTATTGTCCTACAGCTGCGCAGTGTATAGTTTATCCCACGTCAGCATGGTATGTACTTCATTATACGAGAAAAGGGAAGTGGCAATGAGAACCCTATGCCTGGCATAAACTTTCCAACAGTAATTAATGCTCAGGTCAGGCAGAGATGGGCTCAGCGAAAGGGCACTCCCCGCGCTACATATCGCGTCTACCGAGCCTAAAAGAAAGTCTTGGTGCAATGGACCGCTTTTACTGCAATGAGACAGCTGCAGGTGCACGTTCATTAGCAGTAAAGTGCGGCTTTTATAGCTGTATGATATTCAGAAGGATTTACGCCTTCTGCATTTTTATGGGCATGAAATCTGTAAATGACGTCGATAGTAAACTGTACCTACGAAAATACGATATTGTGTAATTTCTAACAGTGCATGGTTGTATGAAGGCACTATCATAAGAATGACCGCAAGCAAGTAATGCCCGGTGTCACCCCATCATGGCCCCCAAGTCGCCAACAATCGGCCCATAAACCACACCATATCGTGTGGAGTTTGCATACAGAACTGGTTTGGGTTGTTGTAACGCATTGTTGTCGGTGTCATACCATTTGCAGTTTTGCGCCGGATTGTGGGTCTGAGACACACCCTGTACAGTTGGACTTTAGCGCGGCGTGTGACAGGGTCAACCACAGGGGTCTATTGTAGAAGCTGGAGTCGGTTGGCGTGGGTGGTAGGGTTCTGTCAATCATTCGTGATTTTGTTTCTGAGCGAACGTAGAGTGTGTCTGTTGTCGGTTTTTTTATTGTCTCAGATGCAGTGGAGTCTTGCGTCCCTCAGGGTAGCGTACTTGGCCCGCTGCTATTTGTTCTGTGTACTCGTGACATGCTATCTTTAGTCTCTTCGCTTGAGAACACGACGATCTACTATGCCGATGATTTCACTCTGATAGCAGTGATACCTGCCCCCAGAACGTGTAACAGGGCTATAGCCAGATCTTGAGCCTTGGGGAAGGGAGGGTTACAAATATTACAAAAATATTTCCCAGTCTTCCAACAACCCGGAGGGCTACTCGTTATTGAGACGGGGTCAGGGGGCCGTTCCTGTCCCCCTAAAGATTTTACTTTGTACAGTGTCTCAGGTGCATCGTAGACCAGTTAATAACTGTAAATAGTCTAGTTAAACTGTTGAAGAACTTGTTCCATTTTGCACATTTACTTTTTACGAAAATTTTTATATGCAACATGTGGCTATTAACAGATATCTTATAAACAATTACTTACTTTTACTTGTTTTAACCAACAAACTTGCAGAGCATCGAAAAATATAACCTAGAAATATATAAAGAAACTAGAGCACTCTGAGAGCGCATACTTCCGCCAAGCAAGGCAACGGTAACGAACAACTGAAATTGACTCTGAAACCATGATATTCTTTGTATCAGCTCCAAAATCTAATCTTTTGTGCCTCTTGATAAAATTAACACTTCCTACAGTTTTCGTGAAGATCCGCTCATGAATTTTTCATGTATGCTGCAAAGAAACATTATGTCAAACATAAGCCAAACATACAAACGAACCAACCGATCGGCATTAAATTTAATCCTTTGTGTCTTAACATTACCAAACAACTCCTATAAATTTCATTGAGATCCATTCAGAACTTTTTGAGTTATTGCGCTAACAAACCCAAAATAAAACACTACAACTAATATACGAACAAACAAACAAACAGATCATCACAAATATTTGGTCATTTAGTCTTCGTAACGAACCTAGCAACTGATGAAATTTCATGAAAATCCGTCCATAACTTTTTGAGTTATGGCATTGACAGGAATGAAGCTGACAAACAAACAAACAAAGGATGAACGGATCTTCACAAAAAGTTAATCATCTGTTCCACCAAACATATTTAACAATCCTAGTAAATTTCACAGAAATTCGTCCATAACTTTTTGAGTTATCTTGTTAACAGACAGACAAAGCCGGTGAAAACGTAACCTCCGTGGCTGAGATAATTAATGGCAGAACTATATCAAATATTTTCATTAATGAATAAGTTTACATGTTTATAAACTGTTTCCCAAAAGTTCAGACTTTTTTCTAAAAAAGTTGAATAAATCATACATTTCATTAGATATTAAAGTGAAATTTTCACACAATGATAACCTAGACCCTTATTGTATTTTAAAAAACTAGGACATATAAGCCCCTGACTCTTCAGAACCCTCTAGAGCTGGTTGCGTTAAGTGGCCACTGGCGTGCTTCTTGATGGCCTTTTTAAGACTGTCCATGTTGATGTTGCTGTGTCTCTCCCTGGGTATTTGCAACTAGATTTCGCAGTCCAGGAGGTTCAGGTCAGGCGAGGAGGGAGGCCACATGGAAGGTGGCCAGAATTCGATCCCCTCCGAGGTCAAGAATGGCTGCACTGACTTGGCTGTGTAGGACGAGGTGCCGTCTTGCTGGCAGTCAAAACTGCCAGAAGGAGGCTTATCCTTCTTTAGTAAGGGAAGATATGCTTTTTCAGCAAGTTCTGGTGCACCATGGCGTTGACCTCGTTCTTTGGCAAAAAGATCACTGGACATTTCTTGCCGTCACTGGCCCAGGACCATGATCTTCGTAAGGTTCTTGGACACCGAGTTGAACTTGATTTCAAGGTTTACCATGCTCAAGGACAGGTCAGAGATGTATGTGTCATTTTGATTGTTGACCACGGCATCTATGACGAAGAGCTTTTTTTTTTGTCTGAAAAACTTCGCACCTTCTTGGAGTAGGTCGAATTCTTTGTCCAGTTCTTCAAGGCCCTCGTACGCTCCAACCTTCTTTCAGCACTCTTATACCAATACTCCGTACGCCTACCAGCTCTTTGACGACACGTTTTACTCGTTAATTCTCTGGCCCGTCTAGGGGCTAATCCCAAGAATACTGGACAACTTGAAATAGTGGCATTCGGGTTCTTGTTGATCAAGTTTCGGGCCTTCTTGATATGGGCCATCGTCCTCACTGACCTCGGCCTTTCCCTTCTTGACTTCACATCAAGACCCTGGCCAGCTTTGATCAACCTCTTGAAATTCATGACGATCAACTTGGACAACTGAAGGTCCCTCACGATGTCAATGAAACTTTGTTAGCTTGCAAGAAGTTAGAGTTGACAATATGATTCGCCTCATAACTTTCGTTGGCAAACATTTTTGAGCGATCTGTTTATCTCGTTTCGTGCTCATAACCTAAAGAAATGCTTTTGAAAGTTCCAACTTGATAAAAAGAAGACGATTAGGGGCAATTAATTACAAGGTGTGCGAACTATTGGGCAACAGTTTCATCATCCAGCTGTGTCAAATACCACCAAATGTCAGGTAGTGCCAGACTTCTTGTAATATGCAAGTACTGTACATGCATTATTCCATCAGACCTTGAACCAGAATACAAAAAATCCAACATATAATTTTTAACAGTGAGGACCCAAGGGGGGTTACAGACGCCCGAATCCCGCCCCCCCCCCTCCCTCCTGGCTACGGCACTGCGTAATGATGTCGCCCAGTCTCTGAATAGGGATCTGTCGCGCATTAGTGCATGGTGCTTGAGCTGTAGTATGAAGCTGAATGCCAGTAAGACGAGGTCTATTATTGTCAATCGGTCTCGGACACTACAGCAGCATTCACATCTTGAGATAGACGACACTTTGCTTCGGGAATCTAGCTCCTTTGGAGATTTTCGGGGTTGTCTTTGATGAGAAACTTACTTTTGAGCAGCATATTAAGCGACTGGTATCACTTGCTTCCACCAAGATTGGTCTCCTGCATAAGGTAAGTCCGTGTTGGGTGACAGTGAGGTTGTCCGCAGATGCTTTTATGCTGCCTTTGTTGGAGTACTTCCCATCGGTCTGGGCTTCAGCTGCTGAGAGTAACTTGCGTCTGCTGGACGAACTTGTCAGTTCAGCCAGTAGGCTGTGCTAAGAAAATGATCTGGTGAATTTGCCCCGTAGGAGAGAGGTGGCTGGACCTGTATGTTTTATAAGGTGAACAACAATGAGAGACATTGGTTGCATTCTTCTGTCCCTGCCCTCGAGGCCTTTGGGAGAATTACATGTGCTGCAGTTGACGCGTACTCTTTCACTTTGGAGAGTGTTAGATGCAGAACTCATCAGTTCAGTCGGCGCTTCGTGCCCTGGTCTGTAGGGGTTTGGAATTTGTTGCCGGCATCGGCTTTCGGTCGTTTGGATTGCAGGACAGAGCAGGCGTTGACGTCAGCTGTCATTGGGTTTCCGTTGGACTTTCTTTAGCAGTGTTTCGGCTTCCGGGCTTCCCGGTGTTGCAAAATGCTTCATTTCGGTTGTTCTACCTGTCCGTGGTGGTCCAGGCATGCAGTTTTAACAATAATAATAATAATAATGAAAATAGGAGACACTGAATATCTAAAGTAACAATACAAGCATATGAACACCGCAGCACATTGACAAATAATTAACCGGACATCACTTCACGCTTTTGTAAGAACAGAATAACAGCGTGGAAGATAAAATACAAGAAACCAGTTGCTCGGTGGAACAATTAGATGAGAGTTGAGCTGGAGGGCCCATATAGTTAAATTTATTTAATGGGGTTCACCGTATGCAGTCACGGAAAGATAAATTTTTTAATGTTATTAAACTATAAAATAATTTTTTGCACAACGCAATAAGTAGATTCCTAAGTTGAAAAACATATATACCGGGTCTACCATGCTAATGGCAACACAATGTTAAGATAATGTTAAAAGTGTTCATTTCCAAGCCCAGTCATCAGTTTTTACGTCAGTGCGAACTTAATCATGTGTATTGCTCATATTAAAAGTAAAGAAGTATCAAAACTGAAGCAAAGAACAATTGTTAATAGAAACACAATTGTATCCCTTTACAAAAAGTAGAGGGTAATTCGCGCAACACAAAAAAGCTGCACATTCGTCGAGACACAGGAATGGTCTGAAAAACTTTTATTAGCTACAGAAATAGGAATTAGTCAGACTTCAATGCCCAGACTCCTAAAAGAAGATTTCAAGGTAGGTATATCCTTACAAAATATAGAGAATACATGAGCTTTTAGCAACTCATGAACGTAAGGGATTAGACAAAAGTAGACACCGTACGGTAATTCGCTAAGTATAAGTACCGGTAAAGCGGTAATATTACGTAATATCAGAGTTACAAAAGTAACGGCTAGCATATGCCTGCAATGTCGTCGTACAAGTATTTGTAATACATGGGCCATGGATGTTCAGTAAGAAGTGCGGTAACGGATTTTTTCTAAAATTTTCCCCTTTACTACACTGGGGTTAAATAGAAGGCGCATTTCAGTGCAGCACACGAACAGATAACAGCGAGACTTTCCCCTTTGGTTACCACGGTCCCAATTGCAGGTTGGGTAAATGTTAGACGAGTTATCCGTTTACCGACATGCACAACTGTACAGCAACTTCCACTCAAACAATTCTAAATTCAAAGTATTTCGGCTGTATGAGGGAGCAATTAATATAGAAGCTTCAGCACTCGAAATTTTAAGTTCAGCCGATACAATATCCATTAAATTGCATATGGTCTGGACTGCGTATTAGGTCGAAAACTATGTTCATGCATGATTTAACATTGAAAAATGTGTTTAAAAAAAAATCGGCAAGACCTTAGTTTCCAACCGTATGTTCGACGCTATTACCATTTCAAACTTGCATAAAATGAAATGGAAATTTCAAGCTTGCCAGGCTTTTGTCATAGACAGTTTCACACGCACTCTGCAGGAAAAAAAAAAACATTCTTCGCCGTAACACGTTTGGAAAGTCAGATGCAAGCGTGAGTAAGAGCGAAGTCGACCTAATGAATTCGGACAAGGATTAAGAACTTGGAATTCTGACCAAATGACTGTCACGCTGAGCGAACCTGCAGCAAACGACCCTCGGGTTCTCACGAGTCGCTCAGGCAGTGTGCGCTGTAGTGCTATTCGTACGGGCAGGACGAGTCAGACCGGCCACAATAGACCACGGTTGTCACAGACACACAATGACAAGGGTAAGCCACGCGTGCACTGGTGTCGGGAACAGCTCTGACGACATCGACAGCGGTCACGCTTATCCAAAGCCATACGGGCGGGTTCGACACGCCATGACGATTTACGCCGCACTTTGGGTAAGGAGAATTTGGCACTTGAGGGGCTATCAAGCTAACTTTATAAAAATCAGAGTACTTTACAAAATGGCGTTTTAAACGATGCTGTGCCTACGAGAAACCGATGTTTTATTAGGTTGTCATAACGTTTAAAAACGAGCGTGTGAGCTTCAGCTGTGCCGTATTGGTAGGTACATTACATTAAATGCGGTAACAGGAAAAAAGAGCTTTCAAAAGCTAAGCTATGCATTAGCATTTGCTCTTTTATGAGAACGGCTGCCTATTTGTTTTCTTAAAATGTTCGCACTACGTACTAAATATTCCATGAAACCTTACTCAATTTCTTTTAAGACTTTGTCTTGTTGATTACTCAGCCCCTCCGTAAATACGAGAACTGACAAACGCAGAAAAAACGTCGAGTCCTTCTCGTGCAGTATACTTTGCGCACCGGCTAAAACAGTCAGTAGGTATTCCTTACAGCAGTCGTTTTCTACACTTAGGCTGTTCCAAAGATTGGGTCTGAAGATTTTAATTTTCCGTGCTTAAAATTTGTGAGCTGTGTCAAATGTTTAGGGAATTAATATAGAACAGTGCTATTTGAAACTGAATAATGAATGGTGCGTGAGCAAACTTGTACCTCATTGGTTGATTGAATAACATGATGTATGGTAGAATCATCTGAATCAACAACTTAATTGGAAATTTTTAGGCGGTTACCCGATATTGCCTGATGTTGACTTCTACATAATATTATAAGCAGTGGCTAAAGGCCAATGATTTTCCGATACCAATAGAACTTATATCCATCGGTATGGCCAGGACGAATCTTGAGTGGCCACTCCGACAAAGGCCGTGAGGAGTCGGTCGGCTAAACAAACCTGACTATATAGAAAAGAAGAATGAAATTCTTTGTGATTCTTCCAAATATGAGAAGCTAACAAATGCCGATCCCTTCGCCCTTACTATCAAGCTAGGAGCTCAAATCAACTGATTCCTGGACAAGATTAAGAAAAAAGGATGCATCACGGAAGAAATCTGGAAGCAACTCACAAGTTCCTGTTCAGCTCCCGGTGTACTGAACGGCCTAGCCAAAGTGCACAAACCTAATGTACCGCTGCGCCCAATGTTAGCTGCTTATAAAAAGGCCATGCATGTATCGCAAACAAAAGTATTACAAAAATACCATTCATTTTAATAATGACAAAATAAAACAAATGTTTTCTATCGGTGCAACCGTACTGTTATTTATTCTACGGATTAGATTTCCAAGTACTACGTCAATTTCAAATTCATATCCTGTCCCGCTGTAAGGTCAAAGATTTCGAATCCCTGTATTTTATAGTTAAGGTATACAACTGAATCTATCTTGATTCAATGGACAACAGGTCTGCATAGTAAGTACCGTAGCATGTATAGGCAACCCAACGCAAATGCAACCGTATCGAGTGCTCAAACCGTATCGAGTGCTCAAACCGTATCGAGTGCTCAAACCGTATCGAGTGCTCAAACAGCTGGCCAAGCTGTCTGTCTACCTGCTCCTTTGCATGGTCGAGAGCAATGACGGCGTCTTCCAGCTGAACGTCGCGTGCGTGCCATAATTCCATAAGCGCTGGTGGGCATCATGAGGAGAGTTTAATGGATAAGTGTATGGTTGCACGAATGACAGTTCCGTTAATTGTTCAGTTCGTAAGGTTGTGTGCAAGCTTAGTATTAATTCGTTTAAAATGCTTCGGCTCTTGATTTCTCTTATTATGGATCGTGATCATACTGGGTGTCTCAAAAAAAGTTACATTTTCAATTGGCTGCTGTGTTTCGGTATATAAGATACATTCCCAACCCATATAGGATCTATTCTTTTGTTCGATGCGTATCGAAGCAGCAGATAATTGAAAATGTAACATTTTTTTAGACACCCAGTATTATACATCTGCCTGGTAACCCGAGGTACCGTACAGTCAATATGTTATAGTAACATTATTTGTGAAATCAATGATTCCGCGAAGTCCCTGAACTTCATGGCGCTATAGTGTAGTTATTAATTCACAAATTAAAATAAACCATTCCTTGCTTAACAGTAACCCATCTAACCTATACCGCACCTCATCTAGCCTGCCACATCGTGTGTAACCAAACGCATTTCGCCGAGTTAGACAAAATTCCTTAAGTTTCAATAATCTTGTGATACAACTGACTTCACAATCTTACTCCAGCATTAACAAAGTCTCAAATTTTCACAAGCACTCCCTCTCTGAGCATTACCTGTAGAAATGCGAATTAAAAAAATAGTGGACACACACTCAGGTGTCCCAGCACTGGACACACACATCGCCTGCGTACGTATACCGAGGGACACCGGACACGCTGCCAGGCACATAAAGCAGCCCGGGCCTGGGCCTCTTTTGGAGAGAAAGCAAGCGGATGCGCAGACGCACTCAGGCAATGGCGGCAGTTGCGCGCAAACAGTTAAGCATTGTCTTGTGCAGGCAGGCGAGTGGCTGGCCACAGACATTGCGTAAGATATGTCTACTTGGAATATAATAGCTTGTTAACTACCCCTAATTTAAACCAAGTAGCAAATTACTATACGGTAAATGTATTTAAATCTATAGAAACTGCTTTTCAACCGAATAAACTACTTCTTTTTGTAACGACCATAAAATTTTGTTTCTCACATGCTCTTTCCAAAAAACGAATGGAATCAAACGAAATAATTATTGTAAGATTTAAAAGCATGATGTATAATTAAAAATATCCAACAACTCTGAACCCGTGTTTCAATTAAGTACAGAAAGTTTGTCGCTGCATTACTCTGAGACACTGACTGATTCATCCGCGCAACTTTCTCTTGGATCTTTAAACATCCTTGTGCTATTCCTTCACTTAAAAGTTTCGTTCCGTGCTTTAAAGAAAAGAACCTACGTAGAAAATCAAAATTCATCATTGGTGTCAGTATGGCTATAATCCTCTTGTTCATGCCTCTAGCCACAGCGTGCACTTTATGCCAAGGAGCGGAAAACATAAGCGACTTAGCAAGAGAAACGAGGAACTCGCGCACGAGCGCGTGCTTCTACACTGATTCAAAGCGTACGGGGACAGCAAGTACGGAAGAACAGAACAAATCATCATTAGCAAAGTATGAAAATGAAAGGATGGAAAGCGACTGCGAGAACAACAATATCCGGAAGGCTTAGCATTGTTCTTGAGTAGGCAGGTAGGCCAAATTCAAGCAACATGTCAGCGAGCCAGCACTATATACTGTCCACAGAATCACACACACCAATACCCACCATCAACAATAACAACAAATGTCACCAACCAGCTATCCTAAAGCTTCACTATACATATAGGTCCGTACTGTCCCACCACGCATTAACTGCACCACAAGGCGCACTCGAGGGGCGGGCGAGTTCCGGACATCAAAGAGCGCCGCTCGTCCCCACAGCGCCCCCTATACATTTAGGTGGCCTCTGTGCGGATCAGCGTCTCTCAGGTTGTGCGCTAGCAAAACTGAAGAGAAGATTCGATCATAAAGCAGAGTGCATCTCTGCTTTATGTCAATAGCACATGAGCTTAAGAGCAGTCAAATTTCTTTTATAACGACGAAAGCGGGCACGAGGGCAGCTTCGTGAAATAAGATTAGCAAGCGAGCATCTTAAAATATGTTGTACGACATACAACACCAAACAATATTCATAAATGAGTTATTAGAGATACTTACCCCCTTCATTAGTATAAAATGATGTTCAGTAAGGGAACTTGAAGAAAGAAGAACACTATAAGGCCTACCTTGATGCAGCTGAGTGATTGTAACGTTTTCGGAGGAAAACTATCTACAAGGAGGCTGGTGGTAGTGTACTGCAGTACAACATATATTTATTTACTGTATGACACACGCCACTTTTCCTTCAATAACATTACGGTTGGCATAACGAAAAGCCGGAGGAACTGTGAATTTCTTTTCACTTACGGTTCATTCTCATGAGCCCTACACAAATATGCCGTTAGGTAATGTATTTCTAAGTACAGCATTTTTATCCGAAAAAATTTGCTGTAAGCGTTACAGCAATCTCTGTCATTAGGACATACACGCGAGCTGGTACAATACCACATTCACATCCAGGTCATTTAGCGTATGCCGGCGATCGAGTAGGCTAACAACATTGCGATGGGACATCAAAACATATTCTCTTCAGGATGAAACGCAGCTAAAGACAGGAATATACATGTGACCTAAAAAAATTGCCATGGGGTCTTTGCTGCTATGCACACATTGGAAGAGCAATATTCTACGTACAAACACGAGAAATTTTAGTTGTGTGACAAAATAAAATTACAGATAGTTGTAACAAAGCCCCCATACCTACGAGAGGACAAAAGGCAAAACAATCATGTATTTTGGTAAATGAGTTTTTGTGACTGCAACTGAACGTGCTTGAACATCGCGCAAAAAAATACGATTTTACGAATTTATACTCTGCCAAGGTTAGAATTTGAAATTCTTATCATTTGCTGTATTGCAAGAAGTATTTACATAATTACGTTTGGGATTTTAAACAAATGCTGCGTGGCCAGTCACATTGTGCGAATCCAAGCGAAAAGGCGTACGGAGCGTTTCGCGTTATGTGCTACCTTAGGCAGAAACCTTTAGGATAGTAGAAATCTAACATAAGTGACAGAGAAAAGTCCGCTCGATTAATTTCTGATATTTTTTCACTATTGCGTTTCGCACATCACGGTTAACAGATGAGTACATCAAGATTCCGGTTTCTTGAGTGAACTGGGCAGCCGCTTCTCCTGCAAGAAGTTGCGCAGTGGGTCCACGTGTCATAACTTTGATCATGAACGTGACACTTGTCGAGGAAAATCTTCCCAATTGGCAAATAACAAACATATTCACGCGCGCTTCAAATAATGTAATATCTACTAGCACTCTTTGCCGAGTCCAAAAGATCCAGCAAGCACTTTAATGCAAACCTAAACACAATAAGCAAAGTCAACATTTCATCACAGCTTAAGAGGAGCAGCCCGGGGAAGCCGCAGGAGAGAAAGCCCAGTCGTGTCCTTTTCTCTCAGCACAAGGCGCGCAAAAAACTGCGCCTTGGCTGCGCATCGGCGGGATCGAAGACGGCCAGCCGAGCCGGGTGTTCAGTATGTCATACTGTGCTTGAGTAAATAGTAGGCTGCTTTTTTTGCACATTAACACCTCACTAGTACAGAATTGATCATATTCACAAAAATTCTATAGGGGCATTGTCGTTATAGTGGACACGAAACAACCCATCGAGGTGCAACAATCTTTTCCAATATTTCCATTACTACACTTAAAACGGAAATAATAGCTTTAGCACAAAATTGACCATATCTCATTTTTGTGCGATCAAATTTTCAGGAAACTTGCAGGGAAATCTTATGGCAACACTGTTGAGTTTGTTTACAATTTCCTGCGTCTCCTGATTGTCAACTCTTTACACTTTTTCTCTTTTTGAGGTGAACGACAAAAGTAGCATCTTCTATATTCTGCTAAAATGAGACGTGGAGAAGCTCTAGCTAACGAGGAGAAAGAAATTATCATCAAAGAAATTGCTAAAGGCACCTCTCCTGATGTTATTGCCCGAAAAATAGGACGCCATATTGATATAGTGACTCTTGAAGGACGCTTCACTACGGGAAAAACGATCAGATGCTGGACATTCAATCACTGTTAGTGATAGAGACATGAGAAATATGTTTCGTCAGCTATGTAAAAGACCTGGCCAAACAAGTAAATCAAATTTTACAGCTACTGGGCATCTTGAAGTGCCTAAAACCACAAGAAATAACATCTTTCGTTCCAGTGCTCCTGTCAAATCCCCTCTGAAATTGCCTCCTCTGACCCCAAGACATAAAATTTTGAGGATGGAATGGGCAGAGAAATACATGAAAATCAACATGAATCATGTTCTTTTCACCGACGAAACCCCGGCAACCTTTGATGGACCTGATGGGTAGAGTAAGGGTTGGGTGCTACCTGGAGGTGAGTGTCATCATCGCGTATAACGTCAACAACAGGGAGGTGGTGTTATGATGTGGGCTGGTATTAAATGGGATCAACTTGTAGGTCCGGTTAGAGTACCTGATGGCGTGAAAATTACATCTGCATCATATTGTGACATGTTAAAGGACGCTTTGGTCTCATGGCTGGATGATGTACCTCTTTCATTGGTTCGAAACTAAATTTTCATGCATGATAATGCGCCTTCTCACTCTGCCCGTACTACTAAAGCATTTCTGGGCTCTTTGGGGTTCCATGGAGAAAAACTGATGGTTTGGCCACCGTGCTCACCTGATTTAAACCCAATTGAAAACTTCTGGGCCCTTCTGAAAAGGGAAATTTACGCAGAGGAAGGGCAGTACAACTCAAAATCTGTCTTGTGGAATGCTGTTGCTGCAGCAGCTAGGGCACTTCCACCTTCTGCAATAGAGAAACAAACTGGCTGCATGGATTCAAGAATTATTGAAGTTATTAAACATCATGGGGTCATGTTGGTAAATAAGACTTTTCCTGTCATTGTAAACTTATGATTAATGATTTCTTGCTTAATACATATTTTACTTATTTGTGTTGTTCATTTTTACTCCTTTGGTGATATAAAACTGAGAATATTTTATTTTTTTATTTAGTCAAAAAGCAATTACCGCCGCTCAATGAAATCAGTAAAATTAACAAAAAAAAACATAATTTTTCTAGAACCAGTACGATTAGTCGTTTGAAAATTTACTGACACTATATGCATCATAATTTTAACTTTCTGTGAAATTTTCACTGAAATTTATAGCCGCCAAATAGTCGAAATGTGGTCAATTCTGCGATAAAACTATTACATATATTGATTTTTTTTTGCTAGCGCAGACAATAATTTCTGTGTTGTAGGTATTTCTAAATCAAAGGGTACATAGTTCTCCCAAAATAAAACAAAACAATGCAGCATAAAATTCAAAATGGCACATAGATATACCAAAAACCTTCACAACCGATACCAGTACCTCTGAAAAAGTACTTTCGGCAGCACACCGAAAGGTAGAAAGTAGAACGATAACAATTACCAGGGTGTAGTTCATTGTCAACACTCCAGCTTCATACAGGCGTTATATGATTAGTCTACATCAGAAAGTGGCACTGTTTCCCTTCAAGACGCATTCTTGTACGAAACTTACATTTCTCATTAAGAAACCTGGCTAGATAGTATAAGGAATTAACGCATCGCCAGCCACTGCAAGGTTCCAGCGCTCTTTTAAAGTAAAGAGAGTCACATTCTCGGCGTCTCAGCAGAGAAATAACGACGTCACAGCTAAAAAAAAAATCCCGTTCGCTGCTACAAAGGCGCCGAAATTCATAGTCCAAAGGTTAACTCGATAAAACAACAAGGGAACAATCGATACAACTCAATTGAGAACATTGCAACGATCGAAAAAGATAATGCCAGGGTCCGGTCGCTCGTGACAATCAATCGTTTGTCAGAAAGAGGACCTCCGTTGCCGGGTCCAGCTTCAGTCCACTGCAACGAAGTCGAGCTTTAAATTACTAGAGCCATCACCACCTCTAGCGGACCGAGATGGATCTTTTGGTGCAAAAGTATACTCTCTATTGTCGTTAATACGCACTGTAATTGTAAGCCTTTGTCGGCACCCCGACTGAAGTGCGGTGCCAGAATGCGTGACGGCAGTGCCAGGTACGACTGGGAGGTCAGAGTTTCGATAGCTCCATCTTGTGAAGTCGAGATCGCGTGTTTGATAAGAGCCACTTCATCGCTGCAGCTCCGGTAGCCTCGCAATCCAATCCAACATCGGAAGATGTGGTTTCTTACCAACACAATGGATTTTCCATCATACAAGAGATCCGAGAGCAGCGATGATTCGTGATCACAAAAGTAAACCGCAGGAGAGATGCGGGCTGCCCGCAGAATATAGAAACTTGATCACTACAAATAATCTTACAGCAATATTCTATAATAATTTCGTAGACTACAGAAAAGTAGAGGCACCAAAGCAGACGCGTGGCAGATTCCAGGTAAACATTTTAAGGATTTACGAAACATTAGAAAGGCCTCTCCAAACGAGATAGTGAAACATGATCCCAAAGCTAGATAGAAACTGAGATAAATCGGAGGACAGTAGAATAAACTACTGGTTCTGGCCTAACAAGGAAAACAGTGCAATTAACGGTCCTGGAAACAGTTCAAAGGAAGTATATCGAATGTCTCAGTGTTTACAAACAGCAGTTGTGATATAGTTTTAGTCAGCTGCAAATTTCCATGAACAAAATTGATTACGTTGCGAAAGCTTGGGTCAACAAAACTAAGATCTTGAAGATGTCCATTAATTCATTATACAACGATGGTCTAAGACGTCCAATCTTCAAGGAAATGTGACATAGTTAAGAGCTGGAAGTTTGATGCGCTCTTCAAGTTGCGACACGATGAAATGACGGTGCGGCGCCGTCGTGTGAACAGGTAGGTAGGTTCATATACCTTAAAACGTTTGGATGTTTAGATCTGGCGAAGGCCACAAGCGAAAAAGTGCGCAAAGCCGTAAACAGCTTGGACGCCAGCCAAACACCACAATACTTTTCCAAACCGCACACAACACAAAGTGCGTAAATTGTGCTCATAGCATAAGGAAAAAACGCTGGCTCTGATTCAGGTTGTGCTGTTTTGCTAAAAGGGTTAATATTATTCCTTCTCTTACTGCTCCCTTACAACGAGGTACCAGAGCCTGAGGAAGATAGGGTTAAGAACATACACAGGAAAACTTGCATTAGAATCTGAACAAAATTACCTCTTGCAGGTAGTACACGCGTACCTATGCAGGTAATCTTGCGTAGTGTGGACTAACAGATCCCTACAACGGACAGGGTGGGGAAAGCCACTATCAAAATAGAGCGCTGTGGAGAAATTTTCTTCAGTTTATTCTCTTACATATATCAACAGGCAATTTCTATACAGCACTTAAGCATTAATGCGTTGGGGTCTTTTGGCCTGCGACATCATTCAGTGATACTTAATCAAGGGAGCTAGACTGCTTGCCATCGTTTACGGGTGCGAAACAGCATTCCAGGGTGTACATGTTAGTACAGTTACTCTCTATTTAACCACTAGCTACTTAGTAAGAATTGTTTTTTTTTCTATCCGAAAGGGCCAGGAGAACATAGTAAGCAATTAAGCTGTATTTGGTAGCGATACAAAGAAAGCTAAAATTTACTACCGAAGGCTCTAACTGCCGTAACAAGGCATACAAGTCCAGCCCACTGACGCCATCACGAAAGCGTCATGTAGTCATCAGTAATGGCGACCTCTGCCGACGGTCTCTCTCTGTTTCTCTCTTGTCCACAACTTGCGGCCATTAATATCTTGTCAAGAGCCGTGTGCCACGCGATAGCTCTATTTGCGCGCGTTTAGTGCATTGTCACTGACAGCTGCTTACTGTGCTTTGTAAAAGGAAAGGAATTACGTGTTCCAATTCAATGAATTTTCATCTGAAAATGTTAATGACCTGGAGCAGTTACGCAATAAGTAGTGCTATCATGCTGAATGTATCCTTGAAAAAGTTTATGTACATATATCTGTTCCTTAGAAGCTTTCTGCTCAGTGTCTTTTCTCTTCGCAAGTAAAATTTACGCGTTGTACATGCACCAGTCCTAGCCTCAACAATATGTACATGCGGTGGCGTTCCAAGGTTTGGACATAAAACATGATACGGCAAATGAGTCGCTCGCTATGCGGGGCACATGAAGAGCGTGACCTGCATGGGCATCCCTACCACATGCTGTGTGTGCAGTGGTGCGCATCATGTTGGTGATGTGGTCCATACATGCACATCAACACCTATGGACAACTTAAGAAAGCGAAGGCTGCAGCAGTTGCCCTGAGACCACAACAGAGGCTTTGCGTTATTTTGTCATCTGCCTAACCGCTGAAGACCAAACCGGACTAGCGGGATTACCTTAGAGGTCTCATTAGGTCATGTCGATATTTGTGAGTACAGAATAGTCTCCCATTGAGCTGATATCAACTCATCAATTTTAGCGCGCTGTAGTAAAGTGAAAGCGAGGACGTCTGGGGAACACTGTAAAAAGACTATGAATAGGATTACTTTACATATATATTCCCTGCCAAACATGTGAAAAAAAGGAATTATACGACTTTACCGTACACAAGCAGAAACATTAGTCCATTCGAAACCGTTGTTTCCGAAGTAGCCTATGTTTAACTTCTTACAAATTTTTGTAGCGCGATGTTAGTTAGACATTCCATACTCCAATTTCATGATTTTCTGCGGAGCAATTCTTTTTCGAAGTTCTACAAGAATACAGGTGTCATAATCTACATGGTGCAGACCTCCGAGCGCGAAAAATGGCAACACTAGTGAAAAAAGCGCAGACTTCTCTCTGCCGACGAAGGGTTAAGACTGTCAGACCCAACAATATGACAGGTCACGTGAGCAGGATTAGCGGACAGCTACACTAACAATGCACGAGCGTCCCAGCGAATAAACCATAACGCTGTAACTCCACAGCGAGCACAACGTTCCAGGACACAGAAAGGCCAACACGTTTAGAGGATCTGCACAGAATACAAAAAGAAGGAAATTTCTCCTTTCATTAAGAAAGCATGTAGCGGCCGCTGAGAAACTGGACCAGCATGCGGGATTAGCCTTGTTTAGCATATTGCAGGGAGACTACGGCGAGGAGCAGGGGTGCTGTAAACTACGACCAAGAGGTCTTTTCGCTCCAACTAACTTCAAATCACTTAGAAACTCACAAATAAAAATACAGCAATTTGATTTTAAATATCCCTGTATTTATCACGAAAGGAGAAAACAATGGTAGAGCTGGATATGGGAAGAATGTTAATGCTGATGAAACCCAGTGAAGTGAGTTGAGCAGGATGCAAGGGGCCAGAAAGCAGCGTTCCATGGCCGCCGGAGGCTGCGGCTGCCGAGATAGAAAGTTGCGAGGCTCAGGAAGGCTTCATTCATTGAGACGCGCCGACGAAAGAAAAACAAAAAAACAAAGACTATCATTGTAATGCCCGAGTGCAGCGCATCTGATGATGGAAAGTAAACAGATTACAACTGACCCCATATGGCAGCACACGGTGAAGATATAGAGCCAAGGAAAGAATAGAAACGTACACAAGAAAACAATTCATTGCGGGCATGTCCACATACTTCGAGGAAATTTTAATATCACACTAGTAGAAGATAAGGAGCGCTAGTACGTTTTTGATGTTGAAAGCTGATAGGACATATTGTGAGTGAACGACAAGAGTAAACTGGATGAGGAAGGAACAATGGCTGATATACTGCATCAAAAAAATGACTAAGGGTGTAGGGAAGAGATTATTCTGCTTGATGAGTCTTGCTGTGAACCAGGACGGACAAACGATGCCAGCTGAACCGAATATTACGGGATGTCGTTGGAGTAAACTGAAGAGTACAGCGTCCATCTGCCTATGGCTTGCAGATAATGGGTTAAGAATGAAATAAACATAACAAAACTGACAACCGGTACACCTCGATAACAAAAATGAGGTAAACTATGCAACTCAGGGACTGTAGCTGAGATGCCAGCTGGTACCTATAGACCGACCGGTACTGTAACTTGGCTAAAGCCGGGCAAGGGAGTCGAGTTCGCTAAAAATTACTTTGTTGGGGGCCAGGGGCCGGGATGGCAAGAAGGCTCCTATCAGTATTTACTATGAACTGAAATTCGCCGAGGCCGGAGTCATGAAAATGACGTAGTCAGGGCTGTGGTTGATCAAGCAAGCCGGGGCCAGGGTGGGTCAAATGAGCGGGACCTAGGCCGGTCTACAAGTGCTTCTAGTGCTACCATGGAAATAGTACTAAAAAATTAGCAATGTTTTGACAGACGCTACCCTGGCACGTGTCAACGGCAGTTGAGGTCTAAGAGGAAGGGCAGAGGCGACAGGCACCACGGATATAAAAAGAAACAACAACTGGGTACGCGTGTACTGTGGCTAAAATATCGCTTCCGGGGTATAATTCAACTTCAAAAAAAGTGGTAAATGAGTTCAGGCGTGAATAAATTCCACGCATGACATCCATTGTCTATCTGGTAGCATAAGCCACTCCAGCAGTATAATGTTGCACTTCTACCTAATATTAGGAATAATAAAAAAAATATCAACTGCTTTTCAGCTCTATACAATTAAGGGTATGGGGAAATACATTTGGTTACGCAAATCTTTTAAATGCATCTACGCATGACCAGCAGAAATATTCCACCGCCTGTAGAACATTGATAAGCACAAAGCCTACAGCTAAAACAGCTCTACAGGCATCCATTTGCTAACAGCCGCTAGTGTACTTTCCAAATCAAGCAGTCATTGTGCGTGTGCAAACCTCGCAGAGCTTACGATGCAGTAACTGAATGGTGCGCGTCATAAACTGGTGCTGGGCACGAGCGGCCGGGCAGGGTGGCGAGAATATGGCGCAGGCAGAAACTACAGCAGCTGAGGAAGATGTCAGGACATCGCATGGCACAGAAGCTCGCGTGGTCCACGGCCCGCGGCAATTGAGGTATCTTCACTCCATTAGCTTTCACTTATCCGAAACTTCAAACAAAGAGCTGGATTCGCATCCTTCTGGATGGGGTGCTATTAAGTTTGAAGATTTCGGGGAATACAGTCAGCATCCCTATAGTACGAGTAAATACTTCTAAGAAAGCTAACGGAAACCCGTATATAAAGCAATAATTCAGAGTTCCGTTATACCATTTTTCACTTCCGTTATAACCGGGTTTCCGAGAATTTCCGTTATAGCGACTGACGCCATCAGCAATAAGCGGGTAGGTCCCTTGCGCACCACCCCACCGAAACACGGTTTTGCATCATCATTATTATTATTATTATTATTAAAACTTCACGCTTGAGCTCCCACGGACAGTTAACACAACCCAAATGAAGCATCTTGCAACACCGGGAAGCCCAAAACGCTGCTAAAGGAAATCCAGCAAAAAACCATTAACAGCTGACTTCAACGCCTGCAGGCCAATACGACCAAAAGCCGATGCAGGCAACAAATTCCAAACTTTAACCGACCAGGGCACGAAGCACCGACAGAACTGATTAGTTCGACATATGACAGCCTCCAAACTGAAAGAGTGCGCTCCGCACGCAGCACGAGTCTCTCTCCCAAAAACCTTAAGGTTAGGGAAGGGAGAGAAGAATACAACCAATGCCTCTCGTTATTGTACGCCTTATAAAACATACATAGCTCAGCTACTCTTCTCCTGTGGGACAGGTTCACCAGATCATGATCAGCACACAGCCTGCTGGCTGTGTGGTAAATGAGCATGATGCGGTAGTTGAAGTTTTATGATAGATGCAACAGGTGAAATATCACTGCGGTGTGGGCTTCCGGAAACTTCCGCTATATGACCTAACGCCTTCCGTTACAATTAAGAGGGTTTTTCCGTTATAAATAAAAACCCGGGATATAATGCCGGGCCAATCCACGAGGCTTCCGTTATAGCGAGCTAGGCCTGCTACTGTACTGTACATGTGGCATGCTCCAAAAGATGTGAAATGCATTAGCGTTCCAACAGTACGGTGTGAGTCGTAGGAGATTGGTCGTTATTGTCACACGTTCTCGTTGAGACGCAGCCCGAGCGATCAGTAGCTGCTGTGTTGAACATCACAGGGTGATCTGCTGGCAGGTCAAATTTGTGACAGATGCAGTTAACTTACAATGAAAATAATCATTGTAAGGTTTCTCATCCGCAACGTTTAAGAAATAACATTTAGCCCCCACATAATCCCCTTCCTAGGTGACAAGGTTATATGCTTAATGGAAATTTCAATTTAAAGATGCGAATATTAAAAGATGTTCTCCAGCGGCCTTCTATAGTCTCTTCACGAACCTGCTTGTTCGTTGAGCCACATGTGGTAGCACGAGGAACATACCTAAGACTTTGAAACATAGCCAACATTTGCAAGAAACCAAACTTCTTTCTCTACACTCATCCTATACGAACAAGACTCTAGAACTCTGTTCCGTCTCCGGTGCGACAAGAAAAAATAAAAAGTTACAACGGGGGGGGGNGGCGGCGGCACACAGCTAGCGCACCACACTGCATGTGCAAGAGCGTATTTTTCAACATTTTTTTGCTCTCTGCTTCTCACCATTTACAATGCGTGGGAATGTCATTCCTCTTTTCAAAACTTGCCTAACATGAAATCTGGAAATCTGGCAGGAGCCATTCCTCCTGCTTGAGAAGTACTGTAGTAGAGGAGGACCATCTAAAGCCGTGCGGGCGGCGGGGACGTGGGTGGCGGAGGACGGCCTCCTCCGGAGGTCTGTAGAGCGCTACAGCAGACAACGACGAAACTCTCAAACACCTCATCTCTGCTGTGATGAACTCCAGACGGCGGTGAGAGCTAATGTGGCTAAATGGAGCGATTTGAGTGCGAGAGAATATTGCAGTGGACGAATTAGTGTCTAATATTAACCACTTGTGCCTTTCTCCAGCTATAATTAATGTAAAATAATAGTCAGGAAGTGTTTACATGTAATTACGGTGATTGATCTTTCAAATGCTCAGTATGAGAACCAATGATTAAATTTATGGTTGCTGATCGTATTTAATTGAGTAAACTGTAATTGACGTCGGTTCTGCTCCTTGATCTTCAAGTGACGCCAATCGTCCTCTGCAATGTCCCTCTAGTCTCTGTTTACAATATCTTTCTTGACAAAGCAGAGGTCGATTTGAAACAAAGGTGCGGCGCCGGTAGTAACTGCAGGGAGTAATAATTAAACGATGTTTTGCTTTATAAGCCTGTCAGGTGGATATTTACGATTAAGGTTTGACACAGTTACAACAAGTTCAACTGAAAATGCGACTTTCAGGTTTTGTACTCCGTTGATTTCAAGAAAGTGAGGCGATGAAACCAAGGGTTGAATGCCATGCAACACACTACAACCACGTAAGGGCGCAGGTCAGGAAAGAAGAAAACGAGCCAAACATTATGAAAGAAAAACGGAGGTGTTGCGGGCATGGAAGGAAAGCGGTCGTGTTACCTAAATAAGCTCTCCCGTTTCCTTGCTCCCCATAACATAGGATGGACCAGCTCACATATTCCTACGGTCTACACAGCCTATCCTATTCCCTTTCTAGACGTGATGAAGTTGCACGTAACAAGTGTTCAAGGGCACAGGATCAATACATTCAGTTTATGCAAGGACTACTTATGCAAGTTGCGTACAATCTTCAGATGAATAGGTTTTCGAGTCCCACAGTGAGCTTGCTCACTGAGCTGACCCTCGCGTCCGCAAGGGCGTAGTTGGCATTACAGGTTATGCTGGAGTTACATCTCTTCAGGCAGCACCACTCGTCACTCACTGTTTCAATAGGCGTTAGTTAATGACGTAGTTTTAGGAGTTAGTTAGTTAATGACACCTACAAGTAACTACTACACCTATTACTTGCTGCGCAAAATCTATCCTAATATTAAAAAAATGTTTCGTGTATTTATTTATTTCGTGTCCGATTTGAAGGAAATAGGCGAAAAATAAGACAGGTTGCAGATTTTTTAATCGATGACCAGGTTGCAGAAGATGGCGACGGCTGATCCTATCCCTTTATCTGAAGCCACTTCATGCTTGAAGCACTTCTTGAAATCGGAACACTATGTATGTAGCTTCTGGAGTCTGATTCTAGAACTTTTTTCTCTCGGGTCACGACGTATAAATTCGGCAGATGGTCAACGAAGCGCTCTGGAAGGGGTAATTTTTCACGGGCAGTAGACAACTATTTCTTCTAGCTGACTGTCCTTCACTTCTTCTTCTTCTACAGCAGTATTATTCCCGTTCAAAGAGGGGTGGCTGAAGCAGATGTTGCTATTCCATATATTTCTACCCATTAGGTACCATGAGCTCCTTAAACTCCACACCACGCATATTATCCCTCACACTGTTGTCCTCTGAAGGTGCGAATTTTGTTTCATAGCCCAAAATTTCAGTGGAGCATATTTAAGTTCGCAAGACTGTATCTAGGCTACGGAGCGCTGACATGTATTCAAGCTGGCTGGAGTTAGATTCAAGTTTATTGAAGTGTTTTACTCAAGATTTTTTTCTGCCTCTCGCTATTGAAGACGCACGCCTAATCAAGAAGGAAGATAGGGAACGTATAAGTAGTACGAAACTACTACAGTCTCAAGATCGAAGACGTTCTGCGTATGCAAGGAGAGAGATGAGTCGTCTATGCGATACAGTCAAGAAAGACTTGAAGCAGAAAGGTTACAAAAGTGAATGAGAGCTACTGATAAGCGTGAGCGAGAAAATGAGGAAACGACAAGTCAGAGAAAAAACCCCTGAGGTTGAAAGCACGACAAAGGATCAATGAAGAAAATGAAGCAAGTCAGAGAAGATGTGAAAATTTATCTTCAGCATCAGATCCAAATAGGCAAAGACACAACAAGGAAGATAGTTCGAACAATTTTATTGCTCAACGTTGCTGGGCGCAAGTCAATACGTGGCTAACTAACATTATTAAAAGTAAAGACGCAACGTCGAACTATACAAACGACTAGGTCTCTCTCTTTACTTGGCAATGGAAGGGTAAATATTTTAACAGAAACAATATAAATCTTGCGACGAGCTGTAATCCCCACAGCTGTAGCGGCTTTCCAAGGTACCTAATATTCGCATCCGCGGCCACAACTGCACGCTGACCAATTTAGGACCTTCAGTAGCAGGGAGTCGAAACAAGAAAGATAATCCGGGATGACGAACCGAACGCCAGGTTGCGGTAAGCTCATGGGGGATGAACAGAAGCCCTCAGGAACCACAACTTGAAGGCATCGGCCGTCGATCGAGAACTGCAGAGAAGCATATGCTTTGTTCTTGTATGGGGAAGTGAGTTGAGTTCCCTGACAAAAAAAATATTGAAGAATGAATCTCTTAAAGTCCAGTATAGACTTATACGTGAGCTAGGCAAAACTGAAGCGATATTTACTGTATTGAAAATTGCAACTCTATAACTGACGTCGGAATTATTCTGCGTAGAATATGCGCGACGCAAATGAAACTGTCCTAGGCAGTATAACATGGTAATTACCTAGGCAATATAACGTGGTAATTACCTAGGCAATATAACGTGGTAATTACCTAGGCAATATAACGTGGCAATTACCTAGGCAATATAACGTGGTAATTACCTAGGCAATATAACGTGGTAATTACCTAGGCAGTATAACGTGGTAATTACCTAGGCAATATAACGTGGTAATTACCTAGGCAATATAACGTGGTAATTACCTAGGCAATATAACGTGGTAATTACCTAGGCAGTATAACGTGGTAATTACCTAGGCAGTATAACGTGGTAATTACCTAGGCAATATAACGTGGTAATTACCTAGGTAATATAACGTGGTAATTACCTAGGTAAGTCAACGGATCGCAAAAGCGAAAGACAGAAGCGAAGGAACGTCATGAGGCCGTCGCTACGAGAGGGGTCGACGTCTCGCTTCTGACTCTGGTAATTGTAGTGGAGAAGGTAAACAGAAAATGGCGTTAGCGAAACTACCTAGCGATCGCTTCTATGGGTTCTATGTATGATTGACTTTTAAAAGACTTTTGCAAAAAGGTATAACCCAGGGAATTATTGAATTCAACCTATGCTAATCACCTTATAAGGTGATGCCACAGCAACTGTTTGTAAGTGGGTAATGGATACCGAGAGAATGGAGGAAAGAAGAAACTAACGCGTTCTTTATAGTATCAAGTGGAAAAAGTAGAAGAAAATAAATGGAAATAAACGGAAGAAAAAAAGAAGTTAATTACTTGATACCCTTAGACCGATGCGAATTAACACACCAATCTGTTAGTTTATTAGTGGGCAATCAAGAAAAGAATCGCGCTACATTAATTTAAGGTAAGTGAAAACATAGCAGCAACTCGTTCACTCCGTACACATCACACATGGTACATAGGACAGGACTTATTCAACAAAAGGGTTGCGTTTGGTGGTCTAGTATTCAATAAAATCAACCAGTGTCCTCAGATCAATATTGCAGGAAATTATATCCTACGAATTCGCTCACACAAGCCACCAGAACCTAGTTTTATATTTGTCCACGCAACCACAGCTACGCTAGAGTAAGAAAATTCTTATGTTTTTGAACCAGTCATATATGGTGATGTTGCAGCAAGGGATAGAGTTGCCCAGTCCAGTTCATTTCAGGGTAACCAGCACATTGGGATGCTGTGGAAACGGGTCAAAGTTTGCTGATGAAATACATTGCGCTAGAGATGCAGTGCCCGTGAACGATTGTCTTCGAAGGTTTCCAGATCATAAAATTTTAGTATGTTAAAAATTGGTGTATCTTAGCAACTGCCAAAAGACAAAACATAAAAAAAGTGAAAAACACCATCACAACACGAGTACAAACTGGATAAAATGGCGATTGAAAGCAACTACATATCAGAGATGGAAAAGAAAAGGTGACGATTTGTTTGTTATTCTCTACACCTTACGTAAGGCCCAGAGAATGCTGCCACGGCATCTCTTGGCTCCTGTTGGAGATGAGTCATACACGCCTCCCTCTGTCTTTGGCTCTTGATTACTTGACACTCCTATACTGAAGAATATCCACTTCATGTTATCTACCGCTCCGTCCTTCAACTTGAAAACTACAGAATTAAGCAAATCAGTGAAGGCATATTGAAGATTCAATCGAGCTGACAACAACGGAAAACAGAGGCATGAAGTATTTAAAATCAGAGCGATTAGGCCTATTACCCCAGCCGGCTGGCAGATATCCAAATTGTTGCATATTTTGCTCAGAGAAGAGAAAGGCCAATACCATATTGGCTTAAGACGTAACTGGAGCGGCGGTATTATTGTTTGAGCTGCAGAGAGCAGCAGGAGCAGGGCGCCGCCCTGGCAAAATACAGCCTGCGCCACCGGGTCTCGAAAAGACGAAGAAAAGCGAGGAGATCAGAGCGAGCAGGAGCAACGGGCTGCGATGGCATCTCAGGACTTTGGCTCTTAGAAAGTCCGGCCGATCAATAAGGCAAGTAGGTGGCTGTAGAGCTCGTACCTACATACTTCTGCATGTACCCCTGTCCGCAGGCACATACGGTCAGGCATCTTTCTTAAAAAAATGAATGGGAGTGGACGACGACAACGACAACAACTATCATTACTATAATCACACAAGGTCAAGCAGCTAATTATCTACGACGGAGTCTTAATGTACAAATGAAAAGACTACATTAGAAAATACGTGAATGTTAATTAAGTTCAATGCACTGGTAAAACCATCAAATTTTCTTTCAAATAGGGAAGAATTTATAAACTCAGTACAAATTATGGAATTTGTGCGCCGGGACATCGTATCTTGAAGTAACTACCTATAGCAGATATCATCGTAACAGGCTGCAAAGAATATCTTACAGAATATGTAACGAAAATCAAATGATGATCGGCAGCAATCCACCATCACGGCCCTCCCCCACGCATCAGCTCAGTGACTGTAGTTTATTAAAGAAACTATGGACGTTATTACAGAACTGTAAAATGGTGGAGGCAGACGGAAGGTTACGGCAGGTTCGTAGCTTCGAACCTGGCGAAGAAATCCAGTGAGGAAAGGAAATATCGTAAAGTCCCTGCACGTGGTCGGTTAACTCATTGCAATTTAAAATTGGTTCCGCTCTGATAAAGTACCGAAAAGTCAAGGAGTTTCACTGATCGCTTGCAGAAAGAAAAAGTCCCTTTCGCCATGCAGACTCAAATAATAACTCGCACTCCCCAAGTGTACGCCGCACTAACCTGCAACGAACAAGAGACACTTCCGATCGCGGTCCGATACCTACTCTCACGAAAATAAGAGCGACGAATAACCAATTAATTAATGCGTTGAAGTTAAAGGCTAATACTGCTGATGTAAAAACACTGTATACTTTAGGTACGATATACAGTGAAGGAAGACAATTGTTCTTTATAAATTATGTACACAATATTCTTCTTCTTCTTCTCTCCTTCCACTGCGGCGAAGCTTCAAGTGCTGCACACGCAGAAGCTGCGGCAGCAACAAGAGCCATGCGAATTCGCATACAAAGAGTAAAAGCTCTAATAAACTCACCGAAGTATAATTTTATATAACAGATTGTGCAATGGTACGTTAGCTGCTATAATGCGCTCCACTTTCTCTAGGAGCGCAGCTGGGTAGACTTGTATAATGGCAGCAATGCAGACACTAAATTGCATCTGCCGACGGCATGAGAAATTACAACTTTGCCGGCACGACTCGCGAAAGGAAATTCTTGTTCGCTGTTTTCGTCGCAAAGACGCCGCACGAAAATAATTTTCAACGACGTTTCCATGTAGCATAATTGTTTCCAGGTTGGATAATATAACATTTTCACTTAGGTGAGAAATAATTATAATAATTATATATGTGCTTGTTCCTCCCTACGTACCTTTCTCAGTTAGTACGAACGTTACGCTTACACAATTAGATAGGGTTAACCTAAGATGAAAATTGCGGTACATTGGCTACCACCTCGAGAGAGAAGAGGACAAAGTTTGCATTCTTTGTAGCTGGAACTGCTCTCGGGTCATAGACAGAAGATTAGCGGTTTAGCGTGGAACATATATATTTTTGGTCAGTGTAATTTTCACACTTCGTATGCGTGGTACGGGTCGGGGGGCATTATAAGTGAGAAACAATGTTTTTATTATGTTGAATTCACTTAGGTTCTTTCGGTATTAGATAGTATAATAAAATTAAGAAAGATGATACGGGTCCGAGATTTCACTGAAGCATAGTGCTTTTCTTGTGTGGAATTTCCACAGGCTCCAGCTAGTAAATAATAAAAAATTGACATATATTCTGCAACTGTGATGATCGAGCGTACGCAAGCAGTATATGGCTTCCATTACATTATTGCTGTATATTAACACATAGCTCCAAAATAAATTATATTCTCAAAGTTATTTTCCACATATAGGGGCGTAAAAGGGGCATGGTATGAGCAATTGAGCATTTGTGAAATTCTGCCATTTCCCTTAGCATTCGATCGCAAGGCTTTTTAACTCTTTTTTGTTATGAAATAATTTGCTTATTTCGTAACAAAAGAATAACACTAGGTACATGACGTGTAGCATATAAAAGATGGTACGAATGAAAGGGTTAACACCGCCGTAGACCGAACATTTACTTCGTAGTCGGGTTTATACAAGTTTCAGGTACTTCAAGAAAATTCTCATTCAATGAAAGATGGAAATTATTACTCCGCACCTAGTTAACCCTCTTAGTGCCCCTTTCGTACACATATGTTGATATTACATGTAGTGTTATTCCTACGAAAAGTGATACTTAAGTGAGGCACTAGAGGGTTAAAACCTCCCTACCCACAGCGTACACTGGGATTCAGAGAGAAGGTAGAAGACGGGACATGCTGTACGCCAACAGAAGCGTGGAACTCATGCACCACGGGGTTCCCACACAGGATCAACGTGCATGGGAAATGAAATATTAAAAAATATAGTCGTGTATTGTTAGCGCACTTGAACAGGACGTGACAGAAAATAGGCGGGGAATACCAGAACTTAATGCACCATATGTTGGGAACAAAGTGTTGGTCAGGAATGAGAGACACAAACTAGCACAACTGAAGACATCAGCTATACGTTAGAATGCATCGAAATGCTTACGTTTCAGGCGGAGCTATTATACGTTAACCCTTAACCGGATGGCTGAAAACGCTATCGTAGCAATAGCATAGTGAAAGTAACCAACTATGGTTACTCCCCAGAAGGGTTAAGGGTGAATGCGCATTAATTTTGTTCTATCTTTTTCTATCGGACGTCATTTATTCTCGCGAGCCGAGCCCCTCATGCGGACGAAATCAAGCAATCATGACCATAGCTTCCTTACGCTGGTATTATTGCTGTAAAATACAACTGCACAAGTCTGACTGCAGATCAACTAATTGGGTGTAAAGCAGCTGTCGAAGAGAGGGAAATTCTTATTTACCGAGGAAGATCATGCCCTGAGGCGATAATAAAGATCAATTTTTGGAACATAAGAGAAAATGTTTCAGCGCAGCAACTAATACCGATTAGTAATTCTATCCAACCCAGACTTGAGACTGGAACTCTACGCACCGTGAACATTGTGATCGGCAAAGAATAAGTTTACTAAAAAACGAAGCAACAGTAAGGGTGAAGAGAAGGAAAGGAATGTCGATACGTAGAGAAGCTTGGTGCATGTAGCAAAAATTGAAACATCGTAGATGTTGTAAAGGAAGGTATTATAGCTGCTGTAAAAGAAGATAGTAATGATGAACAATTTCTGTATACATCACACGATAGCAACAAACAAGAGACAATATTTCTAATTTGCAATGAGCGGCTGTTCAGTCAGATTTCCGAGGCGCCAATGACATAACTCGCCTTTTTACAAGGAAAATTATTACCAGTTTGGACCATCCGTACCATTCAAATCCTTCGGGGCTCACCACTTAATTTTTAATGCGGTGAATAATTCAAGGCTATAATATCTCACGATCTCTCCACACAACGGGACTTTCAAAAAGCATTCACTTACTGTACAAATTCGCACAATTAAACTGAAGAGATACGACAGCAAATAAAACCACCGGCCGCCATGTCAGTAATGTTGAGATCCGCAGTTCCCGGAGAACATCCCGGTAGAAAAAACAACGCAAGGCTCGAGGATGAAAGTGAAATCAGCAATGCAAATACACACGCGGCCGCCGCATGATGAGTGGCAGCTACACAAAATATCCAGATACCAGTAATGGTTATCGAGGGAAATCAGTCATTTTGGTTGGCACGGGCACGCTAGTAACCTAATAAATTACCAAAGACTACCGTAAGGAGCCAATAAATCGCGGCCATAGGCATAATATTACGAAACCGGTTGGTGCGGAGGAGCTTTCCAGTGGAAGTTACCCGGGCGCTTACACACACGTCCCGGCTGTAGAGAAAGCTGGCATGGTGGGGCTGGTCTGCGCCTGGCCGCGGTCCTGGAAGTGGGGATGTTGCTACTTTATTACAGGATCGAAGTAGCAAACGAGTAGAGCCGGATCAGCTTGATGGCGAAGGTTTTCGCTTAGATCTAATAGCCTGGCCTATGAGAAGTGAGGAAGGGTTAGTACTAAAAGAAAAAGTTCATTCTTGAGGTGAAGTTGGTCAGCAGAAAAAATTGTTATACCAGCTGGGCTTCCTTTGGACGAAAAGATATAGTGTTGGAAGCTCACTAGTTTTTTCTTGATAAGAACAACAAAGTATTAGCCACACTCAGATGAGTTTCTCATGCGCCTATTCAAAGTGATTCGAAAGAAGCACAGGACTGTGAACAGGTATGTGATCTATAAAGTGACTATAGTCCAAATGACGAGCTAAAGTCCATGAAGTCTCCATATCTTTACCGAATAAAGTGGTACCATACCTAACTATGAACACCACCGACACGCGTACCATACCTAACTATGAACACCACCGACACGCGTACCATACCTAACTATGAACACCGCCGACACGCGTATCTTCTTCTGGACTAATCTCGGTGCAGAACCATGATTATTTTTACGGGTATAGCATCTTTTCGAGCAAAGCATGCGCTCAGGTCAGTACTCACTTCACTCCCTCTGAGGTGCGAAACAAACTCCAGAGGTGCGAGTTGACAATTTAGATATATATTCAATGTTAATTATTACAAATTTACGTTTTTATTTTCATCCTAAACGGGTGTTGAAGGAATTTTAGATTATATTTATGGGTGCAAGATATTACCAAACTATAATTTTGTATCGTTCGTGTGGTGAAAATTCAGCAGTGTACAAATTCCAACACCGGCATAGTTGGCTTGCAACCCTTACAGTACTTTAGGAAGACTGTAGCGAGGTGCACGAGCAAAAAAAAAAAAAATAAATAATGATTCGCAAACAGGAACAATCGCGGAACACAGCGCACCAAATGGCATTCAGTGCATAGCATGAAGACATGCAATAGTGTAAGGAACATGCATATATATTTTTAATTTGTTAACCAGTTGAGTAAAGTAGATATGAGCTGCGGAGAGCTTTTGAAGTGTCGCGCACTAATCTGTGCAGTCAGGATGAAAGGAAGAGAAAACTTTACGCACTGCAGAAAAAGAAGGAAGATAACTATATGCAAGAACTTTGCTCCACACGAATAACACATCAAGCAGTTCTATCCGGTCTCAAATTGTTTATAATAATGAAAAATAAACAAAACGACAGAAGGAATGAGGTTAATATTAACTCCTGAGGTGTGCACAAGTGTTGCACCCACAGGCAGCCTGGACCGCACGCGCCACACCCGAAATTTGTGCCTGACGCAACGAAATTCCAGGAAGGGCTCGGGAAGGCAGAGCACGCGCCAGTGGGGCCACCAGTGCAGCACGCAGCCAAGGAAAGCGTCCGCTCTCTACAGCATGTAAATCTTCACAAAACCATCAGTACCTAATTGTTTCATGTTGGATCACATGAAAGAAACAAACATTAAAAACATAAAAGTGCTTTCATACGCGTTTCAAATTTTATGGGTTTGACTCGTATAATTCAAACGATGACGATCCATGCCCGCAGCCAGTAACCTGCTGTTGAGAGTGAGCTCCATCACCGTATGATCAAGTTCGACTGGGATGGACGCTTTCTAATTGTGTGAATTACGACCCGAGTGTGTGTCCGGGAGAATACTGGAAATCTGCAAGTGAATGCAGCAGCGTGTGGGAAACTACAACAAACAAACCTCGCTCTTATGCACTAACATTCGAACATCTGTAGAGGCGTGCACACAGTGAACAATTCACCTATATCTGGAAGTCGTAGGTATATATATATTCAATGTTTATACGGACGGCATGGGACAAGATAAGAAAATTACCTAAAAGTGTCCAATTGAGTCCGTGACGCAATCATTCAACTATAAAAAAAAATTGTTGAGCGGTCCAGAACTAAATTTCCCAGCTAGATATATAGAGTTCATGAGAAGAAGTTTCTAGTTAATGTATGCAAACAAGTCACCGAGAAATAAACTATAAAAATCGGACGCTTGGTGGGAACCTGGCGTTAAGTATGAAGAGGACAGACTGAAAACAGCGATGAAAAACATCCATTTGAGAATTGAGACCAGTTGGTTCCGACTAAGATGTAATTTTCAAGCAGTACGTCTGGTAATTGGAAAAAAAACATGCAGACTATTTGGGCTGAAATAACGAGTTATTAGTACTCTATTAAAAAGAAAATTGGAGATTTCTGGTCCACAGAACAAAATGTGCTTCGTTGTGTAACTGGGTTACAGAAGCTACAGTAGTGAGTTCACTGCGGGTAAGATTTGGTCTCCTATACATGCTTACTTATTATACGTCAGGCACAAGCAGGGAGCGTCAACTAGGCAACTATACCGGTGCTTTATGTACAAAGATAGCAGCTGAAAATGCCAAAGAAAAATTCCCATCAAAAATTAACTGTAAAACCGTATATGTTGAAATAATGTTTTTCCGCTATTTTAGGGCAGATTTGTAAATTTCAGAAGGTAATGCTCCTCAGTTATACGGAATCACCTAAAGGGAAAACTTCCAGATTTCATAGGAAAATGATGGTAGTAAAATGCCACAAAAGTCCCACAGAGTTCATGGATGTTTTCACGATATGAATTTCTAAATAAGATCTCGAACATGAACACAGCAAGTCAATGAATCACGAAAGATGAATAAATGCAACAAATATGCATCAGCTTACAAAACAGCGCTAGCGCAGTGCGAGGAATGTATCCCACATTAGCTTCTGTGAAGCCAATATAAGTTTCACTCCTCAAGAGTATTTCTCCTTTAGCGTTTTGGGCTTCCCGGTGTTGCAAATGCTTCATTTGGGTTGTATTACCTGTCCGTGGGAGCCCAAGCGTGAAGTTTTAATAATAATAATAATAATAATCCTATTCATTAACTTCTCACAAATACCTACTAGTTCGATAATCTTACCGCTGGCAGAGCACAGCCCAGAGAGAGGCTAGCAACGCGGTACATCCTTCGCTTGCGTCGACATCATCACATAGTAGGATCAAGTTATTATAAACAAAAGGCAAAGCGGTGACTGTTACGTTAGTAGATGAAAAGCTCCAGCAGAATTTGACATTATATGAAAGTAGCTATATAGGTAGATCATCAACTATGGCAAATAAACAATATTTTCTATGTGTATACACATATTATGTTCTAGCAAGCGCTCAGTTTCCGTAGCTGTACGACTAACTCTAGTATTGTGTCATATTACAAGGCAAGCGCAGTAAGAAGGTCAGCGAGAGCAAGGATATCTTCAGGATGATAATACACAGCAAAGTGTAATTTAGAGGTCACAGTAGAACAAGAAAGAGTATTTGAAAACTGCATTTCCTCGCACAGCACATCAGTTGCTACATCTTCAAATACAGTACAAGTAGACAGAGAAAGCAGCTCTACACAAGCCGCCACACGGGTCAAGCTGCAGTATTTCTCTTGCATTCTTAGCACGATAAGCCTCAGCTTCTACTGGTTAACACATCAACACGGCTGGTGAGGAGAGACAGCGAGACGCCAACACAATGCCAAAAGAGAAGCCGCCAACATAAATTTATCAACATCCTGCTAAACCCTGTGATATTCACTTGGCTATCGGCTTTGTTTCCCAGCGCTTTTTTGGAATCTGCAGAAGAACTCGACGAACTACCTTCAAGTTATCGCATGCTTACATGCATAGAAGGAAAGTTCTCAGGCGAAGGAAGCAGCTATAGGCACCTAGCTGGCAGCTTACAGCTGCTTAAATACAACAATGCGTAATCGAAACATCTAAGGACAGGGATGGGCAACAGGTCCTTTGCCAGGCACTCAATGCTGGAACTTTCCTTCCCTCTACCCAAGAAGAGCCTAAGAAAGCCAAGCATATATAATAGCGAGTATCATGAAAACTAAGAAGGAAATTAACACCCAATTGGTCACTTTAAATCATTCTAACGAATCAAGGGGAAACATTATAGTAGCAACCATCGTACGTATGGTAACCAAATGAAAAGCTCCTGAAAGAATTAAGTAAAGAAAAAATTCCAGTTTCTAATATTTCATTTTCTATTAGTGGAACAGTAGCTTCTTTCAATTCCAAGCATCGGAAGAAGCTCAAGCTTATAGAAATTGTAACAAACAGACCTGTGGGTAAGGAGGAGTCCCCTTATCAGCATCACTAAAGGAGACTTTTTCCAAGGTGCCGGTTCTGTAACTTCTGTGATATCATAACTGAGACAGGGGGCGGCAGAAGTCACTCACTGTAGTTTCTAACTATTGATATGAGAGCCTGCAGAAAAGAATAAAAGCAGCTTGGAATAAGAAGTAGGTACAATTACAAGGTCATATTATTGAATGACATCAGCCTAACCTCATCAACTCAACTGTAGCCAAGCTGAAGTTTTAGTATCCCCAAACAAAAACTGTCCTGCTATCCAAGTGACTCGTGCTCAAGCTAAAGCTTTGATTGCATTCAGAACTTAATGCCACCACTCACACGGTGTTGTAAAGATACGTCTTTCTTTTCTTTCTGGAATGATGGTTTCGCTTTTGACGCTACAGTTGGTAATAATCAAGTAATGAATGACTGCAACTGAAGTTTCTAGCTACAACAGAAGTTGTAAAGTTGCGGCACGAAACCAAAGTGTAAGAAGGGAACTGAATGATAGTTCTTTGACGACAAAAATAAAACGCACGAGGGAATCAGAAAGCCAGACGATTTTGGTCTTATCAGCACCAAAACAAAATTCCATCGTCAACACGATGGGTCTTTAAGGGAAAGTTGGACAACACTGGCGTCGCTTAAGTCTCGCTTACACCTCCGAAGACTCTGAAGTTCCTGTACGATTTCATGATAAGAACAGGCGTGGGAAGCTGCAGCGGCTCCCCAGTCGGTCAGACGCCACAGCCCAGGCGTGGTGTGGACACGCCGTCATCAGATCGACGAGTAACGCAAAATTTTAGTAGAAATGGGAACTGCTAGCAAAATACGCCAATCCATGAATTCAATGAGCTGTGGCTGTTACTATTTTCAGAGGAACTGATGTCATGAAATACGAGCTCAAACTGGCAATAGAGGTAGGCAAGTGATGAATATCTCAGCACAGTGACAGACGATACATAAACAAGCAGGCGTGCCCACCATCGTGCATAATTCAGCTCAGAACAGACCGGTCTACATGTTTTTGACAGAACGAAGGCGCGCCTACAGTTTCTCGATACGCACATGACTGATATCTCATCTACATGACCAAAGTACGAGCCCCCAGCACCCGTAGGCGAGTCGGTCACAAAGTTCCCTCAGACCCCCGGGGTCCTCCGGTCGCTCCTGTTAGCGTGCGTACCCATGCAGCTCCAATGGCAAGTCATGCACATTAGCATAAAGCGTCTCACAGAAGCTACAGCATTATTGATCATAGGTAATGGAGCGTCAACACGTTTGAGCACCAACTTTACGCCTGCTCCTGCTAAAAGGAACAACAACACAAAGCTCGGTGGCAGGACGTCCTCAGCGCAGGTGAAGTGACAGCGGGGCTTAGCGAGGAGGTGTTTACGGCCACTACCGGAGTGTTGGTACAGGCAACACTCCCCAGGCCAACACTGACCTGCACAGCGAGCAACACAGCAGACTCAATGTGCTGTACCTCTCAATTAATTCAAGTTGAATCCAGGGCTGGCATGGAGCAGCAGCAGCAGCAGCGTATTTTGAGGGCGCCACTGACTGAGATACTTCCACCGAGATAAGCTAAGTTGATTAGCTCTACAATGTCCGGAAGTGCATCAAGAGCATTGTATTGCTGAAATAATGTGCAGTATATCTTTGGTGATATAATGCACATGTTTATTATTTCAACCTACCCATACTCTGTATGCACTTTGGATCAAGTTCGAGGTGTTAATCCCAAGCAGATTAGTTACAAGTTCCAGTTTGTGAGCATTGGCTTTATAATGCCATTGTGCAGTAATCAGATAATATTGTTACTATTCTGATGGAAGCGAGTTGAGACGTTTTGCGTAGAACGTGTCAATCACGTCGCCCACAGCCGCCTGTACGTATTTTACTCACATCTACTATCTAAAGGAGTTATACGAAAAGTATTTTCTATAAGAGATAAATCATGTTTCAGTGGAAAAGAGTTCAAAAGACTTCTATCCAAATCCCTCGGATACAAGACAACTTGGAACACAAATATTATTATTATCATTAAATCCCACCAGACTGGCGACGTAGGAACGGAGAAGCTCCATGAGGTAAACAACCCCCCACGCAACCAGCCCAGCGGGTGGAGAAAACAAAAGAATGAAAAAAAAGGAAGATCCGAGATCACAGCATAGCTCTGTGTACAGATTGTTTAAAGCTGCCAATACCAGCACCAGCAAAGACAGAGCCATCATGACCATTCCAAACATCCACACACGATGGAAAAAACGAACGGGAATACTGGCCCGTACGGCATCGTAAC
>LQNS02278125.1:41931698-41958985 GCA_001587735.2 Parhyale hawaiensis | reverse complement strand
CTAATCTATCACTAGGCTTATCGCAAACAGCCAGCAAAGTAACATCATCAGCGTAACCAACAAGTAAATTATTAACAAGATGAAACAGATCCGCCGTATATACAATGCACAACAAAGGGCCCAGAACACTACCCAGTGAGACACCAGAAACCAAATCCAAAAACTCACTCCTCTTACCATCAACAACAACACACTGACGTCTGTCAGATAAAATTTGACTAATTACCGCAAGAACTGAATCACCAATACCCATTAATCTCAGCTTATGGAGCAGCCCAAGGTGATTCACGCGATCAAAAGCAGCACTAAAGTCAAGCTGTAAGAAACAGGACTGGAGGACGTATGGCATATGCATGCATCTCCTTCTTCTACACCCAGGGACTCAACTGATGTTTGGCAGCTGATATCTCCCCAACACAAACAGCGCCTCATGATGCCGGCGCTTCCATGACTAAGCATATCCGTGAGCAAACACAACCGCGTAATACGCTCATGCGCAGTGTGGGCAGTCAGCAGGTAAGTAGCAGCACCAAGCAATCGCATCGTACCTTGACTTCTGCTATTAGCGCTAACGGCCACAGTGGCGGCGCCAATAATCAACCATGCCCCCAATAGCGCTGCCTTGTAACCAATGCACAAATATCCCACGGGAACGTAGAGCCCCGCAACATTTTACTGCAGCCAACCTCAGTCCCCCAATTGCAAACTTCCCTGGCACCGCCACCGCAGGGTAATTATAATCCTTATGAAACACACACGAGAGACAAAAGCTCACGCTATAATGATCTAGTTTGAGTTTAGAGCTCACGCAACTATGAAAATATCCTCACGCGAGCGACAGAAGAACATTGGCCTATATATATATCTAATATTCTAAAGACACGATGGTACTCTGAGCTCGCCTAAACCTACACAACTGGTGTTTTTCCTCATTTGTTTCGTATCTTACACGAGTAGAGAAGTTAACGAGAGAGAACCGAAATCGTTTAATTTAAGGCTAAAATTCACATTCATCGAAGCTCGTAAGGTTTGTTTACGTCTCTGCAATTGACAACTCAGCTGTTATACATACACAAGTGCAGTAGATATGGATGTGGTGCACTCACTCTCCGACAGATTATTCTACAGGTAATCGCAAAAGAAATCAGTTGTGTTCACTGAGCTTGAGGCCTCTCACTTTTTGTATTAACGATTGACCTCGGGCCTCGTCGGAACATAAAAATTCATCACACCAATACTACATACCCGGTGAATATAACCCTCGCTTATTAGACTGTGGCACAAATAAGCGCAGTACACGCATGCAAGATATTTCCTGTCGATTTGCAGCCAAAAAAGGAATCACCAACGAACAAGAAACACTGGTGGCGAGCACTGCCAGCAGCTGAGGAATGGGGTAGGCTACCTATCTGCTCATTTAGGGTTTAGGGAAGTCAGATGAATGAGTTCGTACATTTTACTAAATACGCAACAAAAACTCGCATCTATTTTCGGACACGTAATTAAGGATGTTTGTTTTCTCCTTGCATGATTCATTGCACGTTGGACCTACCGGAGTGCACAGGGTCGTGCACGAATAACTATACCTACGCCAGTCCGGCAGCGAACAGACCAAACAGTTTCAGTATTAATTAAAACTTATCAGGCCTAGGTATAATGCGAGTGTCATTAGTAGCGAAGCGTGACGTCAGGTGACTAGAGGCCTTGCAAGCACAACTTCAAGTTTAGCAAAAGAGCTGCGAAGACGTAAGGCAGCACGTTCAGCTGGTTCACTGAGTATCACCAGCAATGGTTTGGACATCTATTCCAATTTGCGTTAAATTAGCACTCAGAAAGCTGACCACTTATCGGTTGTTTACAAGGAAGCAAGGAAACATTCAGACTCGTTGTCCTGGGTCTGAAGAAAAAATAAAACCCTATAGTGTGAACCTGCTCAGGTCCACACAAGGTAGCCGCTCATCCCGCCATAAGAAGCCCGGGAGAAGACCCGCAGGGTGCTCAGGCGGTAGCGTCTCTGCCCCAAAAGCCAGCGGAGCGAAACGGGCGGCGTCGCGGCCGCGCACCAGGCCGTGTTCCGCAGAGGATCGTTTGCGCTGGAGCCGAGCGCCGCACGACGGTCGTGTTACCATAAATGGAGTAGCGAGTCTTAAGCAGCTCGTACGACAATGGTTGTGAGCTCGTCGATTTGACGAAGTGACAGTGGCGTGTTAGAATTGAAGCCACGTGGCAGATGCGCACGATGCAGTGCTGTTGAGGAGACCCAGTTGCACTATAGTCAACGGCAGCTACAGTTAGAGCATGTAGCTGCGAAACAAGCCATATGAATGTCGCCTAAAAGAACTGGGTCTGACCTCTCTCGAGCAAAGACGACTCAGGGGCAACTAATAGAAATATTCAAGTATTTGAATGGCTTCAATGACGTACCTAAAACGGGACTCTTTGAAGGAGACCTCAATGATCGCTTGCGAAACAACGGTCAAAAACACAAGCACAAAGCTCGAAGAACGACCTTAAGTCAGCAGTTCTTTCCGTATTTCATAGTCAGCATTTGGAATAGAGTCCCTTCCGATGTTGTTAGTGCGGAGTCAGTCAACGCGTTTAAAAATCGTCTTGACGTATATTGGGAGAGACATCCTCCACAGCTAAGAACTCCTCCTCCAAGAGACGCAAACTCTTAGCGGTCAAGGCTTTCGAGGCCACCTTAATCCGTCTTCTTCTGTCTCCCGCTCCAACTACACAGTTTGACATCTCTAAGCTCCGCATATCAGCGGCTCCTGATCGTGCTTGCGTGCATTCATGATCGTCTCTTTGGCAGGGATTCTCCTACTTTTTCTCTGTTTTCTCCAGTCCTTTATATCCTACTAACATAATGGCAATAGCTCATAGAGGGCCGAGGCGTAAGTTCCGGTGTCTCTTTGGGAATGGGCCTATTGGTTCGTCTACTGCCGCCAATCTTATCTAATGTAATCTAATAGATTGGATATTCGTATCACGTATTGATATGACAGTCGCTTTGACGCAGCAGATGGTTTGCCTTTACGGGTGCATGATATTAAAGGAAAAATAATTGCACCTCAGTGGTGCATAAATTACTGAATGTTCCGTTTCGGTCTGCCTGCTCAATTAAAAACCGCTGGCAGACGCTTGGAATTCCTTCAGTGGCCACAAATGAGTAAGACATTCCATGACTTCTGACCCCAGGGAGCGTACACACGAACTTAATTGGGAGCAATTAATCGGACGCGCGCAGCCCCTGAGCGCCAACTGTGCGGAGCGGCGTCCCGGTGGACTCAGCGCGGCATGGCGAGCGGCGCGGCGCTAACACGATCACGCGAGAAGCTCTCGACAGAATTTCGTGAGATCGCCGCAATAAACTTTACGCCGGAGGCAAAAGTCCTGATCACCAACAGAGAAGGATGGGATTCTTGCAGTAAAAGGCACGTCTCTCAAACAACGAAGCTGGGAAAGAGTTTCCGGAAAGGAATTCCATGTATTACCGAGGAGGTGGGTCATTAGCAATTAAGGAAGGGGTCGTGCAAAAGAAAGCAAAAGTTGCGTATTCTTGTCGTACAACATCGAGTACAGAGACGAGCTGGAGACAGAATTCGCCAGTACTTATCTGTCATCCTTTCGAAAGTAGGGTAGACATGTGGTAAAGCAGGAGACACAACTAAGCAACAGATAGAAGAATTTAGCATTTTGGTGGAGAGAACTAATGAACGACACTGGCGCTTTTGAGCCACGCAAAATACACGGCTATAGTGCACGTGCGGTGGTATCACTTGGCACTCAATAGCTACGCGTTTGATGCTTTCCATGACCGGCTGTTCTCCAAAATAGATAATATAATGCATATCCTACAGTAATTAAACAGCCAAGCCCTCAATTTATCTTAGAAAAGTAACGATATAATAAAGGACAATGCGGAAACGCTGTCGTCGTTGTAGCAGCACGACTGTAAATAAAATGTCCCCAGCAGAAAATGCAAGTAATGTTCATTTAGTGAACTTTACAGCATAAACAAAAGCTGGAGGAGGAAAAGTGTGCACTGTTTTGATTTTAACCGCATGAATTGACCAAGCGCAATCGCAATTCAGATTTCAGAATACTGAAGATGCAATAACTGCATCCCTTAACAAATACAGTTAAGACGAATTATGAAAATGGCCTCAGAAGTTTTGTTTTACACTCAGGTACTTCTCTCTTTCATACATGTGTCTAAAGGTACCTGTGATAAACTCAGTGCGACATTAGGCAAACAACGGTGCTGTAAACACTTTTTGGTGGCACTCCTATAGAAAGTCTGCAGTCTATATAGACACAATATTAAGAGATGTAGCTCAAACATTCCACACTTAAAACAAGCAGCTTGTTGCTTCTGAAATAAGAATGATGAAATTCCTCATTCATATACACAGGCCGTATCCCAAAACTGGAACGTTGGCTATTACGTGGTTAAAACTGACGTCTGGAAAACAAAATGGCCTATTGCTTACTATAACGTCAACTACTCGAGGTCAATCTGCACTGTGCGAGGCTGCAATGACGCCTTTCCATTTAATTGAGAAGAGTACAACTGCGGAGCCGCTGCCAGGTGGCGGGGCTGCGGGCAGCGGTGTCGGAGGTTACGTCAAACAGCGCCGGATAGAAAGCGTCCAGCATTCCAGTACCCAGCTGATGCGGTGCTGGGGGGGGGGAGGGGCAGGGGGAGGCGACTACAGCGTCTCAATGGCTCTGGGAGGGATGGAGAGGGGTGCTGGTGCTACGTCTGGTGAGTGGAAAGCTACAGCAAGTCGGCATAGTACTTATTATACAGTATACTATCAGGACACACTGCCACACGCCTACATGAAGCTAGAGGTAGAATTAAGGGGTGAGACGTCGGCACTGTGGGGATACATTATTATTGTATAAGCTATTTAAGCCTTCCAAAACAGTCATCCTCTTGACAAAACATTCGGAGAACTCACAAGCAGGCGTACGCTTCAGCTCTGAATTAATCATTCACGCAAGGTCCCGTTTTCTTTGAAAATAGATCCCAGGAAGTTTTTCGGACAAAACTCGTCAAGTTGTGGCGGAAAGCAAGCTACAACTTATCAACCATCCACCTTACAGTCCTGACCTCGCACCATGCGACTTTTGATTATTCTCTGACTCGACAGAAAAACTTGCTGGGATCTGTGGGGATAAATTTAGGACTTGAAAGTATACATGCTTGTGCCAATACATTGCGTGCTTTAGCAAGTGGATGACACGGCTCCTGAAGCCGGTAAGCCTTGGAGGAGAATGTGTCGTTGGAGTGCGAGACTCAATAGAAGTGTACCTCTATTAAGTATGTTTCTGTTACACGTCCTACGTATGACCAAGTTGCGTTTACAAACGCATACAGAACGATATCTCAAGACTAGCAATAAGGGCCCTAAGAGAGCCAAATACGAAGATGGGATTTAATACAGTCAGCTAATAAATATATTGGTGCAGACAGCAAATAATAAAAAGAAAACGTTAACTGAGGCTGTTAGGGTGTACTCTGAAACGCCACAGACGTGACGAAAGGAGATGAAGAAAAGTGGCATAATGGCGGATGCACACAAACGCAAAAGTTGCACGTCCACACAATTCCACATGCGAATACGTTACTGCAAACAAGGCTTCGGCTTGCAAGGGACTCTTCCTCCAAGAAGAAATATTTAAAATATGAGTCATTTCTTACAGTTTGTAGGCTATGGCAAGCGGCAATGGCCAAGCTTTGAGTAGATCTCCTATTTCTGCGTTAGTTTAAATTTGCAATGACGCATAGTTTTAAGGTGGCATTCAAACGCCGTGAGTGGCAGTTACGGTACCGTGACCGTCAAAGTGAAAAGTTGAGTGACTGTGCAACTTTTGCGTTAGTGTGCGCCCGCCTTTAAGTTGCTATAGAGATTCTTTGATGAGAAATGAAGGAATTGTTGTACGTTATTGAAGCCCTCCTAGACACAGCCAGGGTGTTTCATCATTACTGTCATGAGAGGAAAAAGAAGGAGAACACGTGATAACAAGTCGATAGAAAGGCAGAACCCATGCACGAGGGTGTGCAACACTAGGCCCAAGTGCATAGCATAAAAATTTAGAAAGAATTGGAAGAGTAGACAAAGAGTGATGAGGAAGAGTATGAAAATGGGAGGAAAAAAGCGGTCATGAAGGATAGACATCCCAAAGCCCTAGCTAAGGCCAAGGTATCCCAACGTAAGAAAATACAGAAATTTATAAGTAGCTTGCTGTCTGAGAAATTCAACTATTGCTTTGGTGAACTTTTCTTCGGTGCCGCTACACTGCAGCGAGCGATGCCGGTCCGACGGCGCGAGGTTTTCCGATAGGCTATAATAATTACGTCGGTCGGCAGCGTGCAGCAGCGCCATCCATGGCTTGCGCGCCTTCCTGTCCAGTGCATTATATTTACTGCGCCATATCTTGTATGGAAGCCACCAGGCGAGATGTAGCGAGGGTAGAACAGCAGCGGATGTCGCTCCTTGCAGCATCGCACGGGACTCGCTAAAGCATCAGTTGCACAAAAGCATCAGAGCAGAACTTGGCGAGGAAAGGCAAAAACTTCTGAAACGCTTAAAAAATCGTCCAATCTGAGAAACGTGAACTATTAAATGTAAGCAACAAAATCTATGAAACGCAATATTTAGATATTTCTACTAAAGTGCGGACCACTAATTTTTAAACAGCAGACGGACTCTTTCAATTCTGGACATACTCCATCCTCTATCAACTTGCAGTGCGGTGTACGCGAGAACTTTATCTATCCAAATGATCATATATAATAAGATGCGTCTCAACAGCACGCAGCAGCGACGTAACAGAAACTGTACAAGAAGCGCATAGCTTACCAATTCTAGATCGCATGCACGCTCGAGAAAAGAATTATACTTCACCCACGCCAAATTACGAACTTTGACGGAAGTATACGTATGCGATTTGATATCCTGAAATTATGTTTGGCACAACTGCGTTAACGCTTTCAGAATATTCTGAGTTTTACGATTGTCAGATTTTGTAGTGAATTGCCAAACAGAAAAAAACAAGACCTTCTTGTAAAAATGGTAGTAACAGAATTTTAGTTTACAACGTAGTATAATAAGACAAAACACTGTTATCAATTCAATGAGGAGTTTTGAAACCAGTGAAAGACTGGCTTAGGGGAAAATTAAAACACGTCACGAGCCTCAAGACCCCTCGCCTGCACGCAAGGGTGTCGGACCAAAGCACAGATGACTCGTCGTGCCAGTAACTTATTTGTGGGCAGCAGCTGTGCGGGCCGCCGTTGTTGCTCACCGCAGTGGGTTTCCTACTCACCACAGTTCCCACTGCACTTAACGGTGAGTCAGGAAGACTTTACATATCTTACATCAAGTATCACAAACTTGACTAATACAATTCCTACACAACTGCAACGGTACCTCCGAGTATGAGTTAGGCTAGAATACGTTAGGTATCCTAACCGTGAACTAATTTCGTTTTCTGATGAAATCGGTTAAACTAACTTTTTAACTAATAGGTAATGTAGGTAAAGTTGGGTAGGGCTAGAAAGATTAGGTAAAATTAAGTCTCGCCATTACGTAAGGTTAGGAAAAGCAAGGAGGTTTCGTTTTTGTCGGAGTTTATCTCTTACTCAGTCTCCAAATTAACTCAAACACGAATTGTCATGAAATTTGCAGGGATTGTTAGGTACGTTACGAGGAACAGGTGACTGACTTGTGGTGAAGATCTCTTGAACAGTTTGTTTGTTTGTCTATCTATCTCTAGCTCTTCTTCGTTTGTTTTTGCGTTTGTCAGTAATAAATCCAAAAATCTCTTAACGACCTTAAAGAAACTAACAGGTACGTATACTGTTGGAATTTTGAGAAGCACAACTAAACAGAGTTTGGCAATAATCTGTTCACATAATTTTTCTCCATGTTTGTCAGAACATAACTCATAACGTTATGGACGGATCTCCACAAAATTTATAGGAACTGTTGAAGGATGTTACGACGATCATTAGGTCAAATTTAACTGATGAAGAAAAAAATCCTGTATTCAGGACCAATTTGAATTTTTTGTGATCATAGCGTTGCCTGGAAAAGGTGTGCGCTCTCAGAGCGCTTCTCTAGTTAAGCATTGGTTCGGCAGCGACGCTAGGATAGGTGCGGTACTTCTACAATACGGGCCTCACCTAACTTATAGGGATACACATACTATAGGTACTAGGGTCTTAGGTGGGCCGCCTATTACAATGGCACAGGGTCGTCGCTTTGCACTGAAGATTGCTGAAGTACGTCTTGGTTTTATTATAATGAATGCTGAATTTTACTTTTTTCCCTCAGCAAGGCTTTACTGCCTTTAAACACATTAGGCGCAATGGGAATAGAAGATCAAGGAAAGAAAAGGGAAAGGCATTCTTCGGACACAAACCGCGAAGAAGAGCGAAGAAACTGGGATTTGTTAGAGGCGATTATTTGCCGCCGTCATTTCATGACGACGCGGGCCAGGAGTATGTGATATTGCACGCCTATGTTTAGGGAGAAAATTATGAGTTACCTACTTGAGGGGAAGACCATCAAGGTCGAACTAAATTATGTTATGCGAGTGTGGCCACGCCAGCGCGAGACAAGGTATGGCTGGGTACCGGGTTCCTTGCGTTACTGCGGTCGGTACACACAGACAAATCTCTCAAACGGTCAGTTTATGTATATTCAATTAAAGAGATCAATCTAAAGAGGACTTTGATGATTTTCTCCGTGCTTAATCCTATGCCAATATACACCAGGCTAGTTGAATGTGAGCAACAAGAAGAGACGAGATTGCATACGTCAGTAAAAGACACGCGATATTTCAAGAGAGTGCAAGGTATCTGCTCGGAAACACTGTCCCATACAAGGAGGTTTGGTAGGCTGGTGGGAGCAACTAGCTACGTCCATGAAGCTCAACTTTCCGGCAAGGTTGAAGTCTGGCTGACAGGCTGCTCGTATGTATTGCAAAACTATATTCGACTTTCTGAAAGTCTTCTGGGTATTGCATTACAATACATACATTTATATATTGCAGTGTGTGCGTGTGCAGGTAGAGATCGATGTACACAAAGTTGTATTTAGTGTATTGTACAAGGAATGGCTGAAAGGCTGTGGTGGCTGGACTGGCAGAGGAGAAAATAAAATTCAAATGCTTATCGGGCACAATATATACTTTATTAGCTTACTTCTACTGATAGTCATCGCAGACTACACTTAACACGTTTTATATTATTTGCAGAACCGCCACGCCAGTAATCAGCCACGCCGGAAGAGTTAGAACGCGGGCTTGACTGGAGTACAGCGGCCATGATCCCTCCAGTTCATTAAACCTCCTTGGTCCGTACATACAGCACGCCAATAACTAAAGGGACGGTAACCGAGTATCCGCTTCAGAGACGTAGGTGCAGGTGTATCTTTTGGGTATCTATTGTGAACGTCAAAGATGCTAATTTTAAGTATTGGGGTCCACGGTATGACAGAGACTGGAAACTGAGTCATCGATAACAGTCCGTGCTTGCAGTGCAATACAGGCGTCAGTTTGTTGACGGTGGAGAAGCACAGAATCATCTACACGTTATTACAAAACCCTGCAGATGCCAGTAGCGCGCATACGCTCTTACTCTCTTACATTTAGCAGGTTGAGTACGTGCATTTACCAGCATGACCTTACTGCACCTCAGTCAACACTAACAATTAGAACAGACAGCGAACATGGCGTACGTAACACGGAACTTGAGAAGGCGGGTTTTTCGAGCCACATAAAGCAGCACTTTAGGTTAAAAAAGCGTCGGTTCGCAAACACACAAAACAGCACACATGGACTTAGCCATGGTTGCACTAGTATATTTGCCAGCCTTCGTTGTTAACAATAGAATGAAACAAACTGGGTTGAAATGCACTAAAGGCGCCATTAAAATTTAGTATTCAGTGTAATCGTTTGGCTACGTTATAATCTAATTCGCTCACCTAGCATAGCTATATCACTAAAGGTGATTATTAGGAGAATGCTAAATAACTAGCACGCATGACGCGCTAATTGATACAAGCGCTAAAGAGAGAGCGTACGCGTTCCCGTTATACTAAAATTCAGTAAGAATGACCGGAGAGCAGAATATGAAGCGTTCTTTGCAGACAAGCAGGGCCAACTCTAAATATGTCGAGTAATAAATACGAGCCAAAAGTTACGGGCCGTACCAAGTACGGAGGTCTCGTTTTTGTTATAGTCAAGGAGCGCAAAAAATCGTCAGCAACTGGCCAACTTCGGCTTCATAATATAAGCGTCGTACTTTAGCGAGTCTCTCGGTGCCGCAAGCCCTGAAACAAGTTTCTTTCTGACAAGCATGACTGGCACATCCGCTCATTCCTGCACTTTTATTTCACGAAAAAAGCGCAGAAAATCTTGAGCCAAATCGCAAGACTTTCCACGGGTCTTCAGCTCGCCAGGCGCTCTTGATTGTGCCAGTCAAGACGTCTAATTGGCAGCACGGTTACAGAGAAACGCAACGCACGCGTAGCATTAGCGCGCTCATATGGTGCCAGGTATTGCAGCGCGACGCAGCGACTGCGATGCTGCGGCGGAACGGCCATAAACCTAAAGCCTCTCACGCCTTCACATGGACTCATGGAGCGATGCAAAGCTCGATCTGCGCTGCAGCCACCTAGCCAAGCAGCGGAGGCTGCTCGCACTTTCAGGCCCTGCGAGTGATAAGATACTCCGTGGGAACGAGAAGTGATTACTGAGCAAAGTCAACTGATACTTGATGATGGAGGATCCAAAAGTCCTTCAGGTACACACTAGAACTAGTAAGAGAATCTACTTGGAAGCTAAAGTTTTAAGCAAGACAGATAAACGCAATGTTCTTATCACAGCACAAACAAAGTCAGAAACCCCTGTCATGCAGCAAGTAGCTAATGAATTAAGGTCAGCACCAAGTGTACACGGTTTGTCAGGCAAGGAAGCCATTGCATATTGCCTTATCGCTACCGCGTGACATTCCAAGTAGCAAGCAGAAGTCGGACGGCAGCGCACATGTAGAAGTATCCACTGAGTCAGGGTACGGCGTTATATAACGATATGGCTGTTATAGTAAGTGAGCGTGGAGCGCAACGAAACAAATTTACCGCACGGCCTAGAGGTAACCTTCTGTTCTGTTCATACCTTGAAAGTAAGCAAAAGTTTGGAACGTGTCCGTCAAGCTTTACAGCACTAACTGTAGCTCAACAGTAAGGCACCAACGACAAGGTGATCGAACCGAGTGCGACCTCGTCGGTTAAAACAAATAATATAATTAGCTCAGTCGACGCGCCTGCACTACAGAACCGTCTATTCGTGAAGCCAGTTGGAGGAACACAGCAGTGCGACAAGGGACTAATGTTCCAGAACTTCCCAGCATTTCACTGGACGCGAATTGGATCAAACAAGTTTTTCAAGGAGCGAAAAAGTTGCCATGTGGCCGGTCGCAGGCGCGGAGCAGACGACAGTGCGATGACTAGGGAGGTGTGATGTAACAGCACCGGGCCGATTGGCTGGTCGTGTGGAGCCTTAGCTCTTCTTGTGCCCGCAAACTTAGCAATTTCCCAAAGGAAACTCTGTTGTTGTATGATGATACAGAGCATATGTTACATTATTTACCTATCATTGTGAGTTAGCGTTTGCTCAACGTCGGAAAAAGATAAAAAAGACAACTTTTGAGATGGCAGTTGAGATGCGGTACAATTTGCGGAGAAAAAAACAAATCGCTGCTTTCGATAATAATAATACAAATGAGAAAAAAAACTTAGACACATGGTGAGACCGTCAGCACGTCCTGTGCCAACCTCTTCCATTGCCTCCCCTCCCTGATCCCGAGTTCGTTGATGCATCGCGCTATACACCCATGCATGTCAGCGCCGCCACGTGGGACAAAATTAAAAAAATTCTCTCCACTGTTAACACTTCAGTGGCCTTTGATCGTCGCTTAGCAGCACATGTCATTATGCACTGAGATCGCAATACTATTAGTAACTATTGATAATGTTACCATTAACAATGGTTTCCAACTATTGTTACCATTAACAATAGTTACTTATGGTATTGCGATATGCACTGACGTCGTCAAACAAGAAAAGACAATTAAAGAACGGGCGCGACCTTCAACTGTGTGCACAGGATTTGCTCAGTAAAACACTATGGCAAATATCTCGCCGTCAGCACGACAGCAATAGGAGAGGGACGACAAAGGTGCAAAGGATCGCCTGAGGCCAAAGCAACAGGAAACATTGCGTAGGGAGAAACACTAAGAAGTCGCGTCTCTAGCAGCCTCGGAGTTGCTGACGCCCGTGCCCGTGACTGCGTCCAGCTTGCAAATATTGGGCCTGTCGACAGCCCCTGTTTACGAGTGCAGTAATGTCACCAAAGGAGGCTAAAAGTGCCATGTTAGAAAAAGTCCCGCATCGCTCAGGCCTCGTTTACACGGCACAAATTTTACTGTAAAACTCGCTCTTTTTCCAACGCCTGCTTCTCTGGCCACAAAATTTTCCTAGTCTGTTAGCTAAGCGACACTCGAGTGGCTTGGGAAGACAAGCTGTGTGATAGTTCATCAAATCCAAATTACTTACGGCTCCCACATGCTAAAAACAAAAACGGAGGTCGAATGCCAACAGCAAACTCACAAAACTTTAATTTTATTTAGAAAGCAAACCTAGAAATTTCATATCTAAGAGAAAATCCCAGGAAAGTGGGGAATTCCCAAGTAGTGCAGCCGTGAATTGCAAGAAGAAGTTGCATCAGGTCAACAGAGCTTGCGTCTCTGTAGCTTGGAGAGGAATAGGCGCTGGGAGGCCAACTCGAGGCTAAGGCTGCAGAGCGAAACTAATGTGGGTCACATGCGCAGTAACGACCGTCATATGGAGTGATATGAGCTCGCTAAAACTGGGCAAAGTAAACAGATGAGGCGACAGAAAAAGACAAGCGGATCGAGCAGATAAACTCAGCAGTAAAAAGATGTTCCAGATGTAAAAGGAAGAGAGCAAATTATAAAGCAAATGAGGGTAACGAGACGGGGCACAAACAAACGCAGAGACCGGCATAGAACGTCGTGCTTGTTGTGAGGCAACATGCGCCTGGTGCACACGAGAACTTATTCTAATTTCAGGACGAACAGAGAACGATGCGTTTCCTTAACAAAGATTTCTTTTACAATTTTAGTTATGCTCTACCGTGCGGTCTACTGTCAAGAATATTCAAATCACGGTAAACTGCAATATCAGTGAGAGCTTTTCATTTAGTTACTGCAATGCAGTTATAGGGTTGTGACGTTTCTATTGAAAATTTATGAATTTGATATAAGGCACTTCATTAACCCTATCGAGTAAGCAGAATATTATTAGCATATGGTTTTGTATGCAAATGTTAGCTACCGTGACATCCAGTGAGTCCATTGGCACGGCACTTAGATGTAAACACTGGCCAGAACAAAGGTTAACCCCGTACGGAATGCTGAAAGTATAATAAATATCACTTATTGTTGGACTATATATAGAACTTTTGTAACGACCAGAAGTGCGACGTTTAGGCCTTCATACTGAAGAGTCAATTCCTGCAAGTGTTGGTACTCACCGATGACGAAGTCGTACTCGGTGTAGGGATGTCGTTCATTGACCAGCCGAGGCGTAGGATCCTTGACCAAGTAGGTCCTCCAGAGCGACGCCACAATGAGGGCGGGCACGAACCAGAACTCAGGGTAGAAGTGTCCGAACTGCAGAGGTTCGAATAACTTTATGATGGACATGATGGCGGTCCGTCGATGGTATCTCCGGTGCCCTCAAAACACTGGCGCACGACAAGCGATGATATAAATGGGGAGGACGGGGCAAAACGAGGACAGTGTAGCTTGGAAAAGGGATTTGGTGAAAGTCGCTCACGAGTTTTGTAGAGTATATATTGGGTTCGCGATTAGAATGAATTCGGTTTTGTAGTTTATAGACAACGATATTGCACTTTTGGGAAAAGGTGTAACACACATGTACAATTCAACAAGAGATAGTTTTAACACACTTTCCACTAATCCACCGATAAAAAACTAACAACGTGAACCACAACTGCTTGCGTTCTATGAAATCAACGCGACGGATTATGAAAGTTTTGGCTTGGCTTACATCATATAAGCGATTTCAAATAATAAAAAATTGATGCAAGTGATCAGAAAAGAGATACATAAATGTAGAGTTTTGGTCAATATCTAAATGTCCTGTGCGTCAGTGTTTAAGTTGTTTCTAAATGTGAAATTGTGAGATTTTATATGCTTGGACCGCAGAATTAGCACCTCAGTCCAGTTGCAATCAACTCTTCGCTGAATCACAATATAACCATAAAGAGGCACGCGGCTCAGGTGCTCTGGACTCCGAGTCACTCCTCTTATGTTACACGGGTGTCCAGTACAGTCCAGCAGGATAATCCAGCCAACCCCGTCCTGGTGCTGGACTTCAGAGTAGGTATCTCTTGGCACCCCTTCCTGCACAGAAACAAAAAGGTTGTGCTATGAATCTTATCACCAGCCTAAATAAAAATAAAAACGGCTGTAGAGCAGAAATAGGAGAAGAATCTATAAATTAAGAATACAATGGCAGATTTCGCTTTCTGTTATTTACACAAAAAGATCACCATGTTAGAACAGAAACTAGAGCACTCTGAGAGCGCATACCTCCGCCAAGCGAGGTAACGGTAGCAAAAAATTCAAACTGGCTCTGAAACCATAATTTTCTTTGTATAAACTCCAAAATCTAATCATTTGTGCCTTTTGATAGTAATAATAGCTTGTGCAATTTTTTTGAAGATCCGTTCATAACTTTTTGAGTTATACTACTAACAAATGTTATGACAAACATGAGTCAAACATGCAAACGAACCAACCGATCTGCACCAAAATTTAATCATTTATGTCTTTTGACATTACTAATAACCCCTATAAATTTCATAAAGATCCATTTATTAGTTTTTGAGTTATTGTGCTAACAAGCATAAAATAAAAAACAGTGACAAACGAACCAACAAACGGACCATTACCAAAATTTGGTTATATACTTTTTGTTACATACCTAACAACTCATTTTAATTTCATAAAAATCCATCCATAACTTTTTGAGTTATGGCATTGAGAAAAATGAGGCAGACAAGCAAACAAACAAACACACAAACGGAGGGACATATCTTCACCAAAAGTTAATCATTTGTTCCTCCAAACATACCTAACAATCCCTGTGAATTTCGTCCAAATCGGTTCAGAACTTTTTGAGTTATCTTGGTGACAGACAGAGAGACAGACAGACAACCAAACAAACAGACAGACAAACACGACGAAAACACAACCTCCTTGGCAGAGGTAATAACCTTGTAGGGAAAATATTGAGGGCAAAATTGTGGTCAAACACTACAGAACAGAAGCTATTTTAGTGAGTATATTTTTTCTCCTCGTCACTACCTAACCTACTATGTACAAATATCATTGGCGCCAGCAGGGTTCGGAGTCGGAGGTTGAGAGTCCGACTCCAAACCCTCAACGCTATTTTACAAAATATCCAAAAATTTTAAAAACTTAAGAATTTTTTGGTCTTGAGTTGCAAAAAAATGAAAGATGTTGCAAATATCAACAAATATGTTTGGCTTAACACATGTTTTTGCCATCGGCACTGACTACATGATTAGTCCAAGCAGCGTTTTGCCTAATGCCGATTATGTATATTTTATGCACAAACTTGATAATTTGAGATCCCAGATGATGTAAATACTAAATAATAAAAAATTACGTTGCAAATGCCAACATAATATTAGCTTAAGCTGGATGATGGTGTACATTTTTAATATTCAGTACTTAGCCTCGATGAACAGTTTTTCTGGGTGATCATGATTTATGAATTATACATATCAAGGCCCCAAATGGCACTCGTGACGCCAAATATTGTAAATTTGAAAAGATACTATTTGTATCTTAATATGGGTGTACATTTTGATAGAAAGCAGTTTCACAAAATTAATGGACACGCTAAATGCTAACTGCATCAAGGAATCGGAGTGGGAAATGCTGGAAGCCTCCGCAGGAGGCTGAGTCGGACCTAATTTATCGTACTGCGCCACCCTGTTCACCAGATCGTCGCCACGCATAAATAATGGGGTAAATGCATAATATTTTACACTTCCATATATAATCTCTATCAAGATACGGCGTGACTTCAGTACCACTTGACTATAAAAAAACAGGTAGCTAATCAGGGTACGATAAGACAGTCATACTGTCAGTAAAAATCAATAGCACATTACAGCTACAGACTTTAGGACAATCAAGGCAGTTACAATGTTTTTAATTTCCTCAAGGTGAAAAAAATTCCACCGGCGGCGCAACAGACAAAAAGGGGCAATAATGAATACGAGACTCTAGAAAAGATTTATCTTATTCATTTATGAAAATAAATATTGTTAAATACTGTATTTCAAAAACACAACAGAAAAGAACATAAAAGTAAACTAAAAATATACCTATTAGCTCCTCAGCGCGTCTTTTCCCCTGCCGTGGACATACACGAGCATCGAGACTTCCGATATAAAGGTCGAACAGGAATTTTCAGAAAATCACGGGAACAGCAAACTACAGTGACCAGAAGACCACAAGACGGAACAGCAGAAGCCTTATACAACGAGTCTTATAGGTCTGGTTCAATAGGAAATTCATCAAAGAAATTAAAAAGCTCTTTTAAATAGCAATGTTCGCTTTATTTTATGAATTGCGTATAGAAAACGACATCCATTTATTTCTATCATATTCTAACACATTCTACGCAAGACGGTTGCACATCACCTACCATTTATGACACAAATAGGGGCCTGACTATAGGGACATTACAATTTATGGAAGCCTATCTAAACTAAAAGCAATAGTCTCACAGCAATTCCCTCCCCTTGAAGTAGTGAATAGATACCCTAGCGGCGACGTGTATAGGATCCCATCGACGCATACACGTGGGATCGGAGTTTTGTAGTAAACACAACACACTCCTCCCTACAGCACCATCTGCCCTGCAGCAGCATGAGTGCGCTTACTTTCATTCAGTTGTCTACCAACTGAGGAAGTCGCTATACTCTGGCGCATGCACTGCCGTACACGAGGGAGTACGTGAGGTAGCTCGTTATATATTGTTTGGCCACAACTTTCATTGCTCGTACACTTTCAGTTGAGTACGCAGATGTTGGTTCCGTACGCTTCTTTTCTTGTTGTGATTCGTCATTATTTGTATAAGTACTTGATGCTGCTAGCGATACAGCTCACCGGTAGGCGAGGAACACATTGTTGTCCTGCCATAACAGACTATAGCGATTGTCTGCAAAAGCATCACGTCTGTTTCATTACTTCTTGGATTTGAATATGCATCCGTTTGATGGGCATGTTCCACATAGGCTATGCGCGTAACACAATTATTACACTTTTCACGCTCGTTGTGTACAACACTTTGCAGGTATTTCCGCTTTTGATGGAATGGTTTTGTCGATCGACAGTATCAAAGTGTGAGTGACCCATAATGAAAAGTTAAGAAGGAATTTAACGCTAGAAAAAGTTGTGGCTGTATCTTGACACATGTGCCCCTCTCGTTAGGCTACAGTTAGGGTTAGCCCTAATTGAAAGGCTTGGCTGAGGACGAGAACATCGACGGTCCTGACTGGCGGGGCCCCTTGTTAAGCACCAGCACGACATCAGCATCAGTACTAGTAGGTACTAGCAAACAAATATAGGGAATTGTATCATGAAGTTATTTCTAGTAGGTAAACTCCAAGCTCACTTTAGCCATTACTTCTCAGTAAAATGCGCTCCCTATGTAATCAACTAAAAATGAGCAGATCACATAAAGAGATAAATGTCATCATTGCATTCCTTTCTATACACTATGCATCGTACAGATCGATAGTGTAAACTTGTGAAGAAATCCAAGACAACAAACGGTAATGTCGGCAGGAAATAAGAGGTGAGAAGCCGCAGCATTGCTACACTACCTTCGAATGTTAACTGTGATGCAAGACCTCCTGGGACGGGGAGGTTCCAAGTTGCTTAAAATACAGGGAATTGGAATTGAGTGCTATAGGGATAATGCTATCCGCCTCTACCAGCAGCAGCTGCAAGCGCATCTCCTGCAGTTCTGCTGCAATGTGCAGTGCAACATAAGTTTCAAGATAGTTTTCGGGTTATACCATATATTAGAGAAGCAGCACTCTAACCACCGGCGAGACAAACGACGCGTAACGCGACAAGTTTGTTACACGACAAAATGTAAGAGAGGGTACAGCAGTCTGCTGCCCCCACCGCCGCAACTGCGATGCCTCGCGATACCGTGCATTGCTGCAACACGACTCCTGGAAAAATCGCATTGCGTCGCTTGTTGCTTCAATGGGGCGGCGGCTTAAGTGACCATACCTCTGCTAAGCAAGGCTGTGTTGACCATAAAATGCAAAACGGTCTTGAAACCAGTATTTCTTTTTATCACCAGCAAAATGTGGCCATTTGTGACTCTGGACTATAATAACACTTCCTGTGTTTTTCGTGAAAATCCGTCCTTAACTGTTCGAGTTATGTTCAGATAAACACTAAGACAAACATATAGTCAAACCAAGGAGCTTCTAATGGGAGGAGCAAGCCCAAGCACTCTCTGGGCGAGTAAACACTTGGCTTTGTCACGTGATCAAATCTGGCGTTTGGAGTCCTTAAAGCGGTTGAAGTGGCAGTGGTCAGCACATATAATATTAAGGAAGATACAGACAGGCAGTTCTTCAATATTTTTGCAAAGACAATCGTGTCTGTAGATTTATATCCTAGTGCTCACTCTGTTACTTTCATCATGAGATGGTATACAGGATACAAGTTTCATTTTCATACTTCCATTCGCTCGGAATTTCGTCGATGGTTAATGGCTATAAAATTTTGAGCTCAGGACTCCTTCCTATATAGGCTGCGTGAGGCAATGCCGCTCTCCGATTGGATAAGCCACTCAGCCAGTTTAAGGGAAAAGTTTACTCGCAACGCTCCCGTAGGATAAATGGAGAGGGTGCGCTCCTCTCTATTAGAACCTCCTTGAGTCAAACACACAAGCGGACAAACCGATCATTACCAAAATTTGGTTATTTGTGCCTTTTAACGTTCCAACAATAATTAAAAATTTCATGAAGATCCGTTCAGAAGATAAGCTTATGAGTTATGTTCCGACAAATATAAAAACAAACGGACAAAGAGACACGGACTGAAAAATCATCAACATAATTTGCTCAGTTACTCTTCGTAACATTCCCCACAATTCCTGAAAATTTCATGAAAAACCGTTTATAACTGTTTGAGTTACTGTATGTTGGCAAAAAATAATAATGCATATAAACAAATTAACGGCTGAACAGTTATGCACCAAAAATTAATCATCTGTTTCGCCTAACATACCTAAGATTCCCTATAAATTTCATAAAGATCCGTCCATGATTTTTTGAGTTATCTTATTTACAGACATGTAGACAGACGGACAAACTCCGACAAAAACATAGCCTTAGCGGAGATAATAACACCCCGAACCCCAGCACTAACGGACGGGTGAGCACAACTGAAGCACTAAACGAAACACCCGAAATGCTGTTACGATGGACTACTCAAAAATCAATTACGGCTGACATTAACGCCTGCAGCCCCACACGGCGGAGCACAAATCCCGGTAACGTATCCAATACCGGCACAAATCGGGGAGTTCTGGACCGAACAACATCTACCGATGTGAAAGGAAGAGCCTCAGCCACAGTCTTTGCAGTTCTCCCAAAGCTTCTCAGGGGAAGAACGGATGAGTGTAAGAAATGCCCCTCAGTGTTGAATATGTTGAATAGTTACCTTGTGAAACGAACAGAGGCAAGCAACACTCCATATGGGACCGACGTCCCCCTTCACAGAAGCTTTCCTAAGATCGATGCTGTCAGAAATGAGGACGTTTTGTAAGAGAAATAAATAAACTCTGCAAACTTAATCGCATGTTGCTTATCCAAAGCTATGGTCGAAAAGAACAGAAGTATCCAAAGCTACCCCAAGGAGGTTATGTTTTTGTTGAGTCTGTCCCTTTGTCTGTCACCAAGATAACTTAAAAAGTTATGGGCGGATAATTACGAAATTTACAAGAATTTTTAAGCATGTTAGAAAGAACAGATGATCTTTTGGTGAAGATCCGTTCAAGCATTTGTCTGTTTGTTTGCCTTCCTATTTACATGAGTTGTTAGTTATATAAAGAATAGCAAATGATCATTTTTTTTCAGTTCTGTTGGTACGTTTTTTTATCCCTATGCTTGATTTTATATTTTTCAGCAGTATAACTTGAAAAGTTATGAACGGAACTGCATGAAATTTACAGGAATTGTAAAAAATGTTAAAGGACATAAATGATTGAATTCAGGTGATAATAGGTTCTTCTGTTGGGGCTTGACTATTTATCAGAGTGATTATCAGCAACATAACTGAAAATGTTATGGATGGTTCGTCAAGAAAATTACAGAAACCTGTTATTAATGTCAAAAGGCACAAAAGACTAAATTCAAAATTTGTTGCTGATGAGAGTAAATCTTTCTTTCAGAATCAGTTTGAACTTTTTGGTAACGTTGCCTTGTTTGGCGTAGGTAGGCGCTCTCAGAGTGTTCTAGTTATTTCTACACCGGTCCGATTCTCAAAATTCTGTCCCACGGATTTATTCTTGCTTGCAATGATAAAAAATAATATCAGAGGTCACATTAGTTAGTTATAGTCAGAAAGTTTAAGCTTCCGTTTCTGAGCAAAACGATATCACAGAGGAAAGAACAAGGGACATATAGTATGCCGATAGAAATAGGGAACCCATGCACGAAGGTGTTCCCAAACAGGGTCAACGCGCATGCGAACAGCAAGTTGGGAAACTAGAGGAAGAACAGAATAAAGCATGAGCAAGTAGGAGTATGAAATCGGGAAGGAAGCAAAGTGGCACGAAACACTAGAGGTCACAATGCTAACAGTTTCAAAGATCTGACACGCGCCAAAGATGACGGTGAAACCGCAGTCCAAACGTCGTACTAGCTATAACGTAAACAAGAGCATCACTGCTGAAGGTAAATATTTTGACAGAGACGATGTTCAGCCAGGTAAACAGATACTTCAAGAAGGCGTATCAGGCAACTCGAACACCACATCGCCCGTTATTGAAGTGTTTCTGAACCAATGAACGCACTAACCCATTACTTGTGTACAAGAAAGTACGGAGCACCGACGTGCTCAAGCCAATCTTCGCAGCGATTTCATTCTCCTTTACCGGCGGTGGAGCCTCACATTCAGCGGATCAAACAGAAATTTTCTCCGGCGGTGCACGCAAGAACAGCCGCCTCTGTTTGCTGCCGGCAAACACCAGAGCCTACACAAACACGGAGCTCTGCACCGCTAAGCCAACCATGATCACCTGATCAAACGGGCAGAGCGTGTGCTGCGGGAGTGCTATAGAGTAGTCCTGAGCCAGCACTTCTGCGTGGGGCTCTTCCTGGCAATTTTGGGTAGGAACTTATTGCTGGGTCTGCCGGTCCTTCTTGTGGAACAATAGGAAGTTGTACGAATAGGAAGTTGCGCGAGCCTGTGCGACATAATCCTTCGGACAGTCATATCTCGCAGAGATAAAAGCATCTCTAGAGCAATATTCTTCTAGTAGGCTATATATTCCTTATCGCTGCTAAGCCGCATAAATATATTATTTACAAAGTAGCACGAGCTACTGCATTGCTAAAACAAATATCGGCACTATTTTGTATTATTTACCGCAGAAGTGGTCTTAACAAAACGTATGGGTATAACACATCTACAAATTTATGGCAGAGTAGTGTAGCATGAATAATGCATGCTGGTTCTTTTCGTACAGCAACTATAGACAACATACAACATTAAAGACAGGTTTGGGTCGAAAAGAGTTCCTATACGGCGCACAATGAGTGCAATTCTTATGTTGGAGCAAACAGGCAGAATCCTGGAGTCGTGATTCATTGAGAGTCACTGCCACCATCTTCAGCTACAGCCATACACCACTGACGTTGCCGCTGTAAGTTATAACTGCGGTGTGTACTCGCGAAGATTCGTACAATGCAACGATGATACATGACCGAGGGGCCAACACCTGCCACTAAACAGAAATTGCATAGGGTAAGTTGTGACGTCAAAATTCTGGACATATTATGTATTTTCTTCGAAAAAGAAGACGCATTTGGAAATATTATACAACGAATGGTGTGACTGTGACATTGCCAAATGCTGAAGATACTGTACAGCAGGCACGACGCACCCATACAGCCAACTGATGTACAGCATGACAGGAGTGACCAAGCATTTGGCACAGAGGATCCGCCATTAATTATGACCATAAGGAAAGTTGTTGGAAAGAATTAGGGACATAATAGCAAGCTGATGTCCGTATTTAAGGGTGCAGGAGTATACATACGTAGGAATAAAACACCATGTTTTAATACGGATGTCCGTCAATACGGCAACTTGTTCATAGCTACTCAACAAACGCAAGTGAGATATTTTATCTTTTTTTGTTTGGTACGGACGCGTGACGGGAATTTTCGGCTTCAGTTATACAGCAGGAGCGGGGGCAGGGGGGGGGCGTGGACCGCAGCAGATATTGACAAGCCGGGGGGGGGGGGACCAGCGACGAGCGCACGTCCCGAGGAGTCGTCTGGGGTTCTGATCTAATTATCTACCGCCACAGGTTTCTTCAGTGCGACCCGATAATTATGCGCTATAGTAAAACATATGGATGGGTGCAGATATGAGATGACTACAGAATTTCATCTGAAGCTAATGCAGGGTATGCAGGGTAATAGAACCAAAACTTGTAATACAGGAAGTCAGTTGTACTTTTAATTCTACTTTTTTTTGCATGAAGCGGGATAAGCTACATTTTCAGCATCCTATAGCCCTAACATTTTCGATATTTCCTTCAGGATGAAAATGGCAGCAAAACTGAAATTGGCTCCTGTAGTGCCCTCCTCAACTCGTAACGACAACCTAACGCCCCTCGATCGATCCCCAGGTGCGGGTTCAGCCTGGATTTTACTCAAGAAATTTGACATGTTGAAATGAAAAGTGTGCAGCTGGCAAAAGTTTGGTGACTACACTGCACGCATCAATTCGTAATTTCAAACAGTAACTATCTCTCAGCTTAACATTTGCTCAACATACGACTTTCAGTGTAGAACTACTTCAGCAGCAAAAGATTCAGTACGGATGCGATATTCCTCGGAGTCTATTCTGTATCTAGTTCTATGAATGCAGTAACAGTAACGGGATTTCCAGTTTATTGCCATGATTCTGCAAACTGAAAAGCAGAAGAATTTTCTAATTCTACATCAAAACAGTAATTCACGCAGGAAGCGGTTACTCCTATAGGTATTGCATTCACCGACACCCATTATATACGCTGCCGTGTACTTATCAATTTATCTACATTTTCTTTTTCACATGCCATGAACCAAAAGTAGCGTCCACGAAAATTTCTTCCGATTCCATACGCGAAATAATACACAATTAATGGAAACTAGAGTAAACTTCCAAGTAATGATTCCACTATCTTGTTTTAAACTAAGGTTTTTACGCCAAGACCCCGCAGTGAGAAAAATTTCGATGTACGTGTTTCCCAGAGAAGCATCAGGATGCACGTAGGTGTTTCATGGCGTAGTTTGGTGTGTCATCGCAGCAGACAGAAAACATATTTCAGTCGGAGAAACATATTTCCACAAGAAGAAAGTGAACAAAAGCTTTGTAGTTTGGTTACACGTGAGAAGCGAGGCGCGGTTACATACTAACACGTAAATCGCTATTGCTTTTCAAAGTTTCGTCTCTTAAGGTGCATCAATTTTACCTTGGTGTATCATCGGCATTGTCACAAAACCGAAACGCATGAGTGCATCAACGTGCCCCAAGTGCATCATGAGACCCTATATGCATCATCATGATGCACTTTATTTTTGTGATGCACTTGCGAGTTTCGGTTTTGAGACAAAAATGCATGTAATTTTGATGCACCTAAGTGCATCGAATTTTCAGTCAGTGCGGGTGAAATAAGGGCTGCAATCATTAAAATACTTCCTGTTTTTCCATAGCTTATTGAGGGTCCATGGAGCTGAGCAAACAAGACGCACGTACCACCTCAGGTGCACAACCTCACAACAGTTTTTATCGTATATGAAGAAGTTTAACCCACACAAAACCAGGACATGCAAACGTTACTCGAGATTAAGGGCAACTCCGCGTATATTGAAAGCACCGACCTCGCTCCGACCAAGCTACACTTTCAGTCTCACTAGAAACCAGTCACTGCGGTGTCTCAGATTTTGTAGAAAAATTATATAATGAATCTAGCACGTCACTTTTAATACCATTTTAGTTAAATTTTTGGAGAAAAATACCAGATGGAATCACTATACGTATACTTCTTCGCACACTACGAGCGACGGTAGCCTGAACGCAGTGGTAGATAAAAAGTCTTGAAAAGATATTCCAATACTGCTGTGTCCAGCGAGTCCCTCAGGGAGATGGTCAGGGTACCTACCGTGAAAGCCAGGGACGAAGTCGGGCTTTGATATGTCAATATGTGCGTCAGGGTCTCCACACTTACAGCAAATCTTCGGCCAGGCGACATCAAGCACGTCCTCATCACACTCGTTGAGTTGATGTATTCCAGCGCGGTCTGTACAAGTGCTGCAGATCGGCACGAGAGTAGAAGAGCTCACTTGAAAAATCCACGCGGCTGAACACAGTACGGTTTTCGTAAGGGCTTGGGAACTTGTGATGCTCTGCTTCATATTTCTCATGTGTTGCAGCTGGCTATTGATGGGGGTCATGAGGCAAGGTTGGTACAGCTTCACTTGATGATGTTACTTTGTTGGCTGCTTGCAATAAGCCTAGTGATAGGTAGAAGGTGTCAGAATGCGTTCAGCGTGATTTGCAAGTGATTGAGTCTTTGTGTTCGAGGTGGGGGATCAGGCTAAATGCGGGCAAGACCAAGACTATGCTCGTGTCTAGGTCACGTACAGTGAGACCTCCTTTCCCTGCACTTATATTGTATTATGTGTCACTTCCTGTGGTTGATGCCTTGGTAATCTTAGGTGTCAATTTTGATCCAAAGTTGAAGTTTGAGCCCCACATTCGTTCGATTGCCTCACGAGCATTGTAGAAAATTGGTCTTATGAAACGTGCTTGGAGGGTGTTTGGCTCGATAGAGTTGACACGTCGCTGCTTTCGTTGCTATGTCCTCCCTCTCCTAGAATACTGCTCCGTAGTCTGGGGTTCTGCTGCCGATTATCATCTGTGTTTGCTTGACAGAGTGGTTCGTCGATGCGCGTTCATGCTGGATGGTGTTGTGCTTTGTGATCTGGCTCATCGTCGAAAAGTTGGTGGGGTCTGCTTTCAATATAAGATATATAATTGCCCTAGTCATCCGCTGTCTGAGTTTCTTCCGGAGCCATTTGTTCGGGTGATGTATACTAGGCGCACTGCTGCTCTTCACGAGTGTGCCTTGAAACCGGTACAATGCTATACGGGCCAGCATTCTCGTTTATTTTTTCCATCATGTGTGGATGTGTGGAATGGTCTTGATGGCTCTGTCTTCGCTGGTGCGGGTATTGGCAGCTATAAACGTTTTTTACACAGAGCTATTCTGTGATTTCGGATCTTTTCTTTTTTTTCTTGCTCGGTGGGCTGGTTGTGTGGGGGCTTGTCAACCTCATGGAGCTTCTCCGTTCCCACGTCGCCAGTCTAGGGTAATTTAATAATAATACAAACTTTCAAGACAGGTCCACAGTGTACATCCAGTCGCACAATACTGCAGACAGACGCTCACTACACGGTACAGCTAGCTCGTCTTGTATGAAAGACTTCTGTTGTATGGGACAGCGAGTTTGGATAGCGGGACACAAACCTTCACTGTATGGGACAGCGAGCCCCTACAGTGGGACACAGCCTTCAGGTGTATAGGACAAAAAAGCCATACCAGCAGCCCCTGACGGCAGCCTCTACAAGATAAGCAGGTCCCTATAACGGTACAGATTCCCAAACCGGGCAAGCAAGCTGCTGGCAGCGAGATGGGTTTCCTTGATGGCACTCTTGCCCTGATGCCGCCGAACTGCAGAGAGAAAGTGGCGCGCCTCCGCACTGCAGCGAGAGTCCTAAGCTATCTGCCCTTGTTGCTGAATTACTGTATCGGAACCTCGCCCTCTTCTTGGGGTTAGTGGAGGATCTTGGCTGTCAGCAGCTTCCGTGGGGGTAACTGTCCCCTAGCTAACAGGGCACAGAGGTATTAAAATAATTATATATGTTATAATACTCGGGAGATCAGGTGCCAACTCTCCCCTTGCTAGCAGCCTAAAGACTGTAGAGTCATAAACAATTATGCGTAATTCAAGTCCATGCAACACAGTAGCCCAAGCGGCTACTATGTCTTTCCTATAAGTGTGAGTGCCAGCATAAAATTGCTGTAACCGTGACTTTTTCCTCATTCAACGGATGAGAAAATTTTCATCTCTTACTCACTTAATAAAAAATATGACATGAGAGACCGGTTGACTGCTGCTTTCGGTTGCTGGGAAAGCATTTACAATTGCGCAGGACTTGCCATAAAACAACAAAATATAGCACGTGTACGACAACAGCTCGCACTGAGGTAGCCTAACTATCTTACACATCAACGGCAGCAAACAGGACATTGTTGCGCTACAGGGAGTTACAGTGTTGGTAGCAGCTTGACTAGAGTAAGTGGTTTCCTGACAGAGAAACAGTGAAATTTTGATGCACATCACGAGGTCAAATGCATTTTGTATGGCTCCTACATCCAGTTCTGCTTCGAAAGAGAGAAATAATAATCCTGTTATTTGAACACTCTCTGGAATTGCGAGAAACATAGGCGAGGTTGAACTATGTCAATGATTTTTAATATATTATTCGTAAAAACTAATTCATGGTATAGTCTGAGTTCTTTGGACGTGCATCCTACACTTGCCAGAGAAAAAGAAAGGGACTTGAAGTACCTACTGATCTCGTACGCGGGGCACCTCTAGTCTCTCTCGTGTGGTAGGCCAGGAAAGGGGCCGTCCACTCGAGTGTCTTTCTCTATTCTTTGCACCCTTCGATAAGTTGTCTTGGTAGATCGGTTCGGTTACTCATTTCTCATACGTTTGTTACTTTTTAAGGGCCCTTTGACCATAAA
>LQNS02278125.1:41916588-41930756 GCA_001587735.2 Parhyale hawaiensis | reverse complement strand
GGTTGTGAATATATAACGGTTATATTTCCAACAAATTAATGTACACACAATTTTTAATGTAAGCTGTAATATAATTATCCAAGAATACCTCCCGCCTGTGGAGAAATAAATGTTATTATTATTATTATTATTGTACGTCGAGAGCAACACGACACCCATGCATGAGGGTATTTTCAGTGCACTGCATCAACGCGCAATCGCGAATAACAAAAGAATCTTTATCATCAATAGCAGAAGTATATAAATGAAAGGAAGAGAAGTGGACACGAAATACAAGAGTGTCGAAAGCCTAGATAAGACTAAGGTAACCTAGAGGTTCTTCTAGAGGCCCGACTCTCCGTAGCATAGGAGAGACATATACATATACCAACTAACTATAATTTATGACCCATATACTGCGCTTCCTACCAGGTATTTTTCAACAGTTGAAACATCCGCTCATCTCACTCTAAGGTACGCAAAGTTATTGTCAACAGATATATTCTACAGGTAATTCTAAGTTAGGTAGTATATAGTATATCAACAATTGGAAATCACCTGTCATTTTAACCTCACGAAAGCACTGACATGGATCAATATAGCATCGAGCTTTCCTTTGTTTTGCACAAGAGAGACCTGCGACTCAGTCAGGTGCATTCGACAGGGGCAATTGGTGAACTTCCATCATAGAGAACACTTTCTGTCCGTGCGTGCTACGTTCTAGCGGCTCCAGCGTAACAAAGCGATGACGAGGAGCCTCACTCTTCAAACGATATCACAACAATAATCCAGCATCAAAGCAGCATTGAAGCCCTTTGTAAAAAAAGTTCAGGCATAAAATCCTTTGTATAAAAAAGATTAGTACCGAAGAAGCGTTGAAGTCTCATCAGAGTTTACGAGCATACTATTATTTGGCACTGGAAGAACAGATCAATACCAAGGCAGTGTTGAAATCTCCTTTGCGTTTACGGACATAATTATCTGGTACCGAAAGAATAGAGCGATACCGAAGCAACGCTGGAGTCTCATCTCAGTTTATGGAATGGTTAGCGGGTATGGAAATAATACTGTAGATCGGTACTGATGCAGCGTTGAAGTCTCATCAGAGTTTATTTAATGGTTAACCGGTAATGAAATAATAGATTGGTACTGAAGCAGCGTTGAAGTCTCGGCAGAGTTTACGGACATGGTTTTAACTGGTACTGAAATAATAGATCGGGATTGAAGTAGTTTTGAAGTCTCAGCAGAGTTTACGGAATGATTATCAATCACTGAAATAATAGATCGGTATTGAAGCAGCGTTGAACTCTTATTTAAGTTGATGGAATTAGTTACCCGGCACCAAAGAAATAGATCACTACCTATCGAAGCATCGTTGAAGTTTCCTATGAGTTTATGGAGATGCGCACTGGTATAGAACAGCAATGAAGTTTCCACTGTACTCCATTTTCAAAAATTTCGTCCTCCTGCTTGTATTTCTGCATGAACTTCATCAGTAACTGTTGTAAGACGCACAGCGGACCTGGAATTGCCGATGTTTGCTCTGCATGGATACTTTATGAAAATATCGAGAGAAGCATCGAGCTGTCGTCACCCATAGCAGCTGAAGGCATTTCCGCTACTAGTAATGCAATCTGTCACAATTAGAGAATTATCAAGTTCATCGAGGAAATATGCCTGTCTATACCTTGAAAAGAGAATTATTAAACTTGCGAAGAAACAAAAGAAGACAATATCGAAAGAACAAGTCGTTCGTCACAGAGCAACCAGGGCCCTTCTTGACAAAATCTAGAGTCTGTGTATAGGAGCCAGCGTCTATGTGTTCTACTAAACAGATTTCTCAGCTGAAGCTCGTTTTAGGCATGTAGAACACAACGTTGAAAAGGTGATACTTAAAAAATTGAAAAAGCTAAATTAAAAGTGCTGAGTCAGGAGTAACAAAGTCAACGCCGTGTTTTTATGGCCAGCTAACTGTATTTTTTGGGGCACTTTTTACACTCAGTCAACCCACCTGACTGCCTGAAAAGATTGTGACGTTGGCTTAATTGCTTCTGCCTATTTTTGGGTGGGCAGACAAACAAAGAGACAGACAAACATACAACCGTAAACGAAAACAGCATCGCCACTGATAATAACTATAAAGACTCGCTGAGCTGTTAGTTCAGGGCCAGTTCGTTCAGTAACTAACACAACTGGAGGCCTCACTGCAAAATTAGAACTCGCTAGTTAAGTTACCTACTTTAGCAGGAGTTCTTCAAGAAAGAAGTTCCACGACCAAACAGCGCTAGTCTCAGTCGAATTTAATTTTTATATATTCTGTAAATGATTAAAAGAATTACTAAATCACGACGACATCGTTGGACTAAGTGCGTGCATCGCAGTAGCGCATTTTGAAAAAGAAAGCGACAGAAGAACGCAGTCGATCAGGAAAAGGCAGTCACAGTACATCCCAGTACAGACATTATTCCAGGGAGGATATCTGAGCAGCAGGGACAGCATTGTCGTTCTTGATAATGTGGCAAGCACATCGCACCATCTCGGCACTTGGAATAGGAGGCACTCAAAGGCTGTGACTTCACTAGTTAACATTGAGCACCGGCGAAACAACCAGCATCGCAAAAAAGGAAACAAAAACGTGTGTGAACCATTTATACACAATTCAGTTGACATGTTTGAAATTGACAGCTTCAATGGAGATTGAGAAGATTCGTGAAACCAACAACAATGGCCTTAGGAGAGAATTTTGCGAAAATGAATCAGGTACGATTTGTTAAAGGGATGAACCGATTCTCACACTAAACGCGTTTCCTGTGGCAGTCGCCATCGGGTACTATGACACTGAAGAAAACTAAGTCAGAGAGTATGTACTTCACATATTTTGACCAATGGTTTCGAAGATATGGCACAACATGTAAAACTAACAGTGACTGTATCGCAGGCTTAGACTAGCGTAAGAATAATGCGAACGAGTGAAGCTGTCCGTTCCATGGAAGCCCTATTCAAAAAGCTGGTCATGTTATTACCACTCATCATCTTGAATCCCATTAGGTACCGGCCTAAAATAAGACTAGAAACTTTCAAACCTGTTGATTCCGACGGCTGGAGGAGAATAATAAAAAAAAACTATTGACTTTCGTTCCGACTGTATTTGCTGTCTGCTGGATCAGAGCACTTTGTTTTGTGCATACTGAAATTCTATATTGAACATTTTCAAAAGCTCCGATAGGTACCGAGTGTTCGATAAGAATCAAAATGAAGCTCGTTTTTACTGCCACTGGCTTCAGCCACTCGTGGAGAGACCAAAGCCAGCACGAAACAGAATACCCGGACGGTACCGCTCCTGCCATTGCAGCCAGACGCCTATTTACCCAGTTGGGACCGCAGGCGTGGAAACGGTAGCAGTTTTTGTAGGCGGCAAGAAGCTCGGCCGCCCCGACAGACCAGCCAGTTCTGGGGCAGGGGTCGGCTATGGCGCTACAGACGAAGTTTGCTCTATAAGCAAGTAACAGCGATAATAAATTTTTCATAGCCCTCTACCGTTTACATTAAATATCATTCTAGTACGAGTAGCATAATGAACAACGTGGCAAACTCTTAATTGTATCTCAAAGTAGGTAAGGTACGTTTAAACGACAAGGGTGTTACGTATACGCAGTAGCTATGCCTCATAACCTTTTCCAATGTCCAAAATCGTGATTATGAAAATTTTGCCGTGGCCTACTAGGATTAGTTTACTGTAGATAGTACAACAATTACAGACACTCTAAGCCACATCATGAGCAGGGTAGCAGAAATAGTAAGTCTGAATTGGCACTCCCAATGGGTCAATAACGTCTAAGTGATTGCACCTGCAATTATTACAGTGATCATTCCTCAGTCTAATCCAAAAGCGAGTCGGTCTGACGCCGTTGGGCAGGAGAAATCACAGCACTGACGTACCTAGCTTCTTGGTTTAGCTTACCTCGGCAGTATCTGATATGATCCTCAATAGTAGAATCTGCGCTGGTATAGTAAGAAAGTCCCACATATACCTCAGCAAAACCAGTCGGGATTTCTCTAACCAAAGAAACGCGCCGTTGCAGTTTTTGATCCAGCAGCCAATGACGCCAAAAGCAAGTTTTTAGTTCTGCTGGTAGTCCAAATGCAGCCACACGGCCCCGCAGGTAAAAAAGTTCCGCATATTTTAGCGCTGCGACTGGCAAAACCACGTGGGCTACATACATCAAAGGAAAAATGAAACTGAAGCACCCGGACGTAAGTCAAATGATCAGATCTACCATTGATTTACGAAACAGTGCAAAACTACAGCCAAGGCACTTCTGTCCACAAAGCACAAGAAAGATCATCAAGTATCTCTCGCACTTTCAAAAAATATTGCGTGTGCTTATTATGAATTGCAGCTGCAACATACATATTCAAGGTAGTTTTTTTTTCTGGCAGTGAAGTTATACTGTTCTAAAAATTCTTAGCTATAGCAAAAAAGTTTCCAAAAGACATGGGTAAAAACAGGAAATCCAAGCATGAAGAATCACAATACATGGGACCTGTAAGTCGGGAAAGAAGAGAAACGACACAGACAGCATTTTAATCATTACTATTCTATCCTTCGTTTAAGCCATGGGGTTTTAAGAGAAGAGAAACATGGAGTACCTAGGTACGGTATGTGACGTAACAGGAAGTCAGACCAGAAGAGGAAAAATAGCTAATAAAGATTGTCAGTACGAGCACCAACAAAGAAAGAAGCAAAGGGGCACGAGAGAGAAGCCGTTCCAAAGGCTTTAATAAGGCTACACTAACTTACGGGGTCCTCCAGAGGTCCGACTCCTCAGAACATAATGATAGACAAATTTCACTAGCCTAAAGCTATGACCTATGGCTCATCCAATGACCGGGGGGGATGACGAAACAATCTATTTTACAGGTGTCGACACACGTTGCCAAAAGCCAGGACACACAAACACACGCGTATGACCATAAGGAATTGAGACCATCATATTGAGTTCAAAATATAACATCCCAGCGCATCTGACGCTCATAATGAGCCTACTTCAAAATCTTCCAGCCTCTACAGCCGCAACGGCAATTGGAGAAACAAAAGAGAAACTGTAGACTGCCGCTCGAGCACATCCTCTGCAGCAATTTACCAACAGTAGCGGCGTAGATGGAGCTGTAGTGAGTCAACTGAGATGCCACTGCAATAATGTGCCACTCGACGGAAGAGGAAACATGGCACACGTAGCTACAATAATTATCTCCTGAGGTTGGCGGAGGTGGCAAGTGGCAGGCATCAAACCAAGCGAGAGAGTAGATTGACTGGATGGGACTATGATGACCTCGTTTTGTCAACTATAACAATACCTCGAATAAATCAACAGAACTCGGAGTCTCAGCGTATACAAGAAATAAAATTAAGAGCGACTGAACGCCGAGTGCATAAGGTAGGCTGCAGCAAATTGCGGTAAGTCCAGCGCGTACAACAGGAGACAAAGAAAAAAAAAAAAGCCAATTTTGTACTTGCACGAGTGTGCAGCAGTTGCACTTGAAGCACGGCTCGGAACAAACCCATTGAGGCAGTTGGATATAATTTCCGTCGGTAAATGTAGCTGGGCATGCATATTCAGTGAAATTAATAGGTTGAACGTTTCAGAAAAATATGGAGACCCAGAGCAATCCGTCACCCTATTGAAAACATATAACAGCAGTAATGCCTTCACGATCATCGGTACCGTAGCTACCTACTGGACAGTTAAAATAGAAAAAAAACTAGCCATTAAATTATGTTCATGATATAAAACAGAGCAGAAAACTTGCAACACGGAACTTGTTTGACCCTTTCCTTCTTGAAATAATTTGCCTCTCTCTAAGGAATCATTTAGTGTAGCTATACATAATACATACGTAACGGCGTGAAAAAAGCGCTAAGAACAAATTTCGTTTACCAGTGAGACATATGTGATGTGTTGCTGTACTGAGCTGATGGTCTGGCTGCTTAAGACTCATAGCAGAGGCTACAGGCAGTAAGCGCCTGTAATATTTAGTGTCGACTGGTCATTACCTAAAATGACTACCAACCTATGTGTATATAAGTAACATTTGTTAGAGGTACAAAAGGACAGATAAAAGAAACATGGATTTCTGATGTAATTGTCGAGACTTTCTATGAGAATAGAAGTGGGAAAACAACTCATGAAAAATACTGTGAGGACTCCGGAGGAACACAAAGCGGGGTTACTATGGTTGAGAAAGACTAAACGAGCCAAAGCGGTTCAGACTTCCTGCACAACACACTTCACTAAGTGAGAAGAAAATGGGGTGGGCTGCGTGCGTCTCCTCGTGGCAGTGGTGAAGGTCACGTTTACTCGATATCCCAAAATATTTTTTTAACTATCACAGCAGCCCAGGCCCTCAAGTATGTACAGTACCTATGGGCTCAACAGGAAATAAAAAACTATGCGAAAACATATCTCAATAACTGCGATAAAAAGGTCGCAGTCATTTGATATCCAGGAACTTTTTTCCGTGATAAGGTCATACGGCAGGTTAGTTAAGATAGGGGCTGAGTTAGATTAGGCTAGGCGGCTGAATTGATCAGGCTAGTCTTCTTTTTCGTAAAATTTTCTATCAGACTGTGAGAAGAAAATGTACATCTACGCGATCAAAAAAAGCCGTCAATCGGAAAAAATCCAACATCAGGAAATTCTTAGATGGTCACTTTAACTAAGGTACAAGTTAGTATGCTAAGTTGAGGAGAAGAGATGCTACCACACTTGATTTCCAGAAATGGAGGTCACAGAGTTAGGACGACAAGACGTTCCAAAATTCGGCGTTGGCCCCACGCAGCCGCGGCAGGGAAAGCGATGGGTACGGCGGAAGCCAGGATCCGGTATTGATTAGGGCCACGTAGAATTATCTGAACCTTTCCCGGTACAAACGCTTACTAATCATCACACAGGTACTTTGGGAGAATACATTGCCGTCGCGAGACAAATGCAAAGCATTCCTCTTACCAGAGAAGCTCTAGAAAGGATTACCACCTCAGACGCGGAGGATATGGGTTCCTCAAAGTTGATTTATGCCAATTCCTCTCGGCCGAAACTTTAGACGGGGGTGTGGGCTTTGCTTCGTTGAATCGAATTTTAGACATTAACCCATCACTTGCAACTGACGGTAATAACGTCCCCGAAGCGGTATTGAAGATACGCATGCCGTAGTCAATGGGTTAACCTGGCTGACAACTCAATCATGCTGCCAAAAATAGAGTTTGCAGCCACATCTAGCGTACTTGGGTTGCTTCTAACCCCTGCAACACGATTCTATGGGGCGAAACCAACGCTCTGATCTGAGGTTTCGGACCAGAGAGATTGGCTTTGATCAACTTGGACGGGCCAAGCGAACGGTTAGGGTAACATGTCTAGTACCCGTCCACTATGCTAGTACCCGTCCACCTGGCACTAAAAAACTTCCTGTGCAAAAACTATCAGTGCTGGAAAGCCGTACATAGGCTTAAACCGTGGGCTAAGTGGTGCCACACCATCCCTGAAAATGACGGGGGAAAAAAGTAAAACAAGAAAAAATGGTAGTGATTTTCACTTTTTTCATGTTTTTAGTGAAAAAAGGCGAAAACCACCCCAATTTTTTCTTGTTTTATTTATTTATTTATTTCACCCGTCATTTTCAGGGATGGTGCGGCACTACCTAGCCTACAGTTTAAGCCTATGTACGACTTTTTAGCACTGCTAGTTTTCACACAGGAAGTTTTTAGTGCCAAAAGGACGACTACTAGAATGGTGGACGGGTGCTAGACACGTTACCTTGTTATATTTCTAGTTTTACCACCGGATTCCCGGCAATCGAATGGGCCCGTGCTTTAAAATGGACAGACAGCGTCTTCCATCATACAGAGACGCTCGACCTCGCAGACGCATTGCTGCAGTACACACATCAACTCTATCGGTACTATCTCTGGATACATGCGATGTACCTAATTACCCATGCACTAAAACACTCATGATCGGGTACTAGCATAGCACAAGCGATGGTGTTCACGCGCACGCTCGTGAAGACTTACCCCAGAATGGACGCGTTCGCTTGGGCAGCGCAAAGAAGCCTTCTGAGAGGCTGGACTTGTCCGGAACTTCAGACAGGTGCCCTGACTCCGACACATTCAGTCAAGTTCCAGGCGTTGGCCCTTAATCGATTACCTGTGGACTTTGAAGAACTCAGTCTTGCTCCATAACTGATGCCGTCAGCTGGCCCATCATAATCATGTTACATCAAGCACTTGCGACGCGATTCAAAGTGACGAAGCCTAAGCTTCTGTCTGCAGTTCTGGACAGGTCAAGTAGAGTGCGCTTAGCTGGGGACGGGAGATTTCGACGGAAGTCGAAGTCAACGACTGGCATTGGAGATCTTGACGGAAGTCGAGTTTTCCGTAGGTAGCTCCAATATACAGTAGCTTTCGTTAGTACCTGGTAATCTTAATGTCATGTTTATTACATGTCTCTTTTGCATTATGAAGGCATTTAATACCAAGTTTAAATGTGTTGGTGACCTTTCTTGTTCGGCTTACCATCTTTAGAGAAGCTCTAACCAGGGCTGTAGCCAGACTTCGAGAGTAGGGGGGTTACAGTTATAGTGAGAAAGTTTAAGCCTCCGTTTCCGAGCTTAACGATATCACAGAGGAAAGAGCAAGGGACATATAGTATGTCGATAGAAATGGGGAACCCATGCACGGAGCCATTCCTACACAGGATCAACGCGCATGGGAACAGCAAGTCGGGAAAGAAGAGGGAGAACATAATAAAGCATGACCAAGTAGGCTAGGAGTATGAAATCGGGGGGGGGGGGGCAGGGTTACAGAATGGTCTTAATATGTTGATAGTTATCAAGCTGAGTCAAATACATAATGGCATTAAGTGTTAGGCTTCTTGTAGTAGGCAAGTATTATCTCATCTGAACTTGTACCAAAACTCCAAAATTCAACAAGTAATTTTTAACACTTAGGACCTAAGGGGGGAAGGTTACAGACACCCCCCCCCTGGCTATAGCACTGGTTACCTTTCTTGGAATCAAGCTAGTCAGATCCTCTGTTGGATCCACCTCTGATGAAGGTAAAGTTCGGTCCACAAGTAGCCGGGGTCTCGACAGAAGAGGAGGTATCGCTGCTTCCAGATTTGACTCATAAAAAAAAAATTGCACAAAAAAGTCCGCTATATTCTGAAAAATCAGCTCGCCTATTTTGCTGATTATAAAGATATAAGAGGTATTCATTAAAGTTCAAATGGGCAAATTTACGAATATTAATTGCTCAGGTTAGTTATAGTAGAAGAGCAGTCGACGACAGTATCAGGAGAACTTGACGAACTCTGTTTTTGGAGCAGTCGACGGCTGGTCGAGATTGTTTTCCGTCGGAATCTCCTTTGACCTGCTTAGCTTAAAGCGACTTTGACAAACCAATGGAATGCGCCCTATATTGTGTTACCAGCTACTGGAAATCGCCAGAAAAGCGGTTTACTAAGATTCATTATTATGAATTTTTTTTTGTAAATTCCTGTAGCTGTTGCAAGTTATTAACACTTAATTAAATATTTTCCGGATTAGGTATACCGACTAGACTGTCGGTTGGTCAAGTTAGGCGGCATTTTCTTTGCAAATCCAGCAACAGCAACGGAAGAACTTTGTAGATGTGGTCAGAGGCGACCATCGAACGGAGACGATCGGAGGCAATGACGACAGCTTTTTGTTACTATAAAAGTCGATCTAAATCAACCTGTCTCAACTTGACTTATCCGGACTGTTGATATGAACTTTGATTTCGATAATCTGAATCGTGTTGCAGGTGTTAGAAGCAACCTGATTACGCTGAGCCAGCAAAAACATCCATTTTACGCAGCAAGATTTTGAGTTCTTGGGTGTCTCATAAGTAATCGATAAGAGCCGTCGCCTGGAACTCTAGTCATCGGATCGTAGCCATGGCACCGGATTGCAATTAAGCCAATCTTCGAAGGCTTTATTTCTCTGAGCCCTTAACTACGGAAGCGGCAGCAAAAACCCCCGTTTTCATCATTTCAGGGAGACGATCTGATCACACGGACCCACTCATGCGATGTAGTGTACCTAGTCGGGGATCTTGTCAAGTGCCTCACCGCATGATTGTTGCATCTGCCCTTTATTGCTAGTGAGATATTCGCTTGTATTGTACAGTATAGTGGGACTTTCTTGAAACTTTGCCGGGCAAGCGACAATGGTTGTTTACTTCCATAATTCAATTCTTCGTAAGCGCTTTCGTCTCTGCTCAATAAAGGGTTAACTACGCCGACCGACCGAAGTCAGGTGCCTCGTTGACATAGCATTATCTGCTCTGGCTTCCCTTCAGAACGAACGCATAGCATTATCTGAAACATAAAGAAAAGCAGACACGCGGCGATTTACAGTTAATACCGCTGCTCCTTCTGCTCGGTGATGGGACGGGTCTCTAACGGTGCTGCGCATATAGTTTATTCTTATAGTTGTATACCTAATTGCATTCATACTTTAAGCCTCGCTACCCACAGAATACAATGCAATCTAAAGATAAGAATAAAGAAGAGACATGCAGGTTGTCAGGCAAAGCAAGGAAGTCACGCGTGGGAATACTACACCGATAAAGAAGAATTCCATCCCACCCTGGGTCGAGGGCCACGGAAGTTCCTCTACTCAAGTGTTTTGATCTCCTACTTCTTCGTCCTGCTTTTTCGTTGCCATGCGATGCTGCTGCTTGTTCGTGTCAGCGGTTGCGCGCTGACGCTCGGTCTGACGAATTCGCTGCGATATATTTAGCGGAGCTGCGGGTGCAGCAGCCGTAGATCAACAATTTCTTATATCTGACGTTATGGCCAGTGGTTCTGGTCCATTTGTTACAGGCGTTAGTGCATTTCGGCTACTACAGCAACGATATCATTTGGTTCTTCAACAGAGTCGTAAGTTCTACTCGCTGTAGTTTTAGTCAATATACGATCATGTTGGTTAAAAGGCACGCTTCTCAAAGTCTAAAGGTTTAGGCGTTAATCGTTGAAACTCTGGCTTGCAGGACCGGAATTTTAAGATATAAAGTCGGCAAAAGGCAGAGTCGCTACTCTAATATTAGTTCTTAACAAGCAAGGGGTAGTGCGAAATCACCACATTGATGCTAAGCATTCTGAGCTTTTATTATTATTTTATATTAAACAGTTTACGCTTCCGTTTCCACCAAACGATGATCTAACAGAGCATTGGTTCACACTGGGGTGCATATAAGCCCACGCACGGTTCATGCACGGACACCTTACTAGTTCCTGAAGTTTGATGTTTTTATAACAATATTTTATTGTTGCTTATTTATGCAACTTATTTCAAGTTATATGGAGAAATGATGTTTTATTGAACTGTTACATCATTTTTTAATGAAAAAGGTTCAATTACTACATAGCTAGCCCTAAATTCACTTTATTTTAATTTTTTCTTGAGAAACTTAAAAACGATAATTGTAACATAAGACTGCTGCAATTCACTCTAAACAAAGCTGCGAAGCAAGTCAAAGAAAAGATTAAGGGAAGTTAAGTGTGAAAATGTAAGGTCAGTGATTTCTGCAATGCTATCACGGGAGTACCGTAATTATTATGTTTGGCGTAAGGTGTTCCAGTTTCTGTTTCAACTCTCTTTATATCAGATGACAATACGTTTTACTCTACAAATAGGCTACCTACAGAAATATACAGTAGTCTCAGTGCAGAACCTATTAAGTTGATGCCACATTAACGGCAGGCGGTCCTTGTGCTTCATGTCGTTTGGGGATGTGCAGAAAACTGAAGTTAGAGAATCACTGCAATAGAGGAAGAAATAGGGGAATAAACTATCAATGTTGACAGAGACGTGGAGTCCATGCACGAGCGTGTTCCCACACAGATCAACGCGCTTGGGAACAGCACTTCGGGAAGAAATAGGAAGAACTTAGCTAACGAAGAATCAATTAAAGGCACAAGACAATGAAAAAAGCAAAGTGGACACGAAAGACAAATGTCTCGAAGACTTATCTTAGGCTAAGCTAACCCATAGCGCATAGGGTTTCCTGGGGTCGCTGCTCCCCTATAACCTAGCTCACCTAACCCAATGGCTCGGCCTATGCCCCCCTCCCCCCCCAGGGATCTGAACTTTACTGAGGTAGGAGATTTACATATGAATACGCTTGTTCCTAAATACTTCTATACCTACTTACGTAGGTACCTACGTAGCTCCAGTGTGCGTCACATGCACTTTCCAGACAAATACCGAAGCAATACGGAGGTCAGCAACAGCTAGGGGCAATTGAGTAAGACTTTAATTATATTTACTATACAATTGAGCTCTTCTAAATAAAGGAGTTACAACCTCATCGGTGCTTGTCACCGTAGCGTAAGATTGCCGCGAGTCCAGTTAAAAAGGAGCTTAAAAATTATCAGCAGCAAGGAGGCTGTTTTCAATTAAGTCGCAGCAGTTGGCACGGAGGTGCAGCACTGCCGTGCCAGCTTCACTGGTCCGTCTGACAGTCCATGGCAAACCGCGAAGTTGCATGAGTAGGTACAGCAACTTTCTATTATAACTAGTGGACCCGTGCGTGAAAAAATTCACGCAATAATCGATAAGTTTGCCTACCTAATACCTATAGGCCGGGTACGGAATCTTCTCTGACTTGCTTCTTCATTTATCCACTGATTCTTTTTCGTGCTCTAATCCTTAGGTCTTCTATTTTGATAGACAGAAGTAAAAGCTTGAGTAAAACACTCTAATAAATTTAAATAAAACTCCAGTCAGGTCCGCTTAAATACATACAATGCCAGCGCTCTGTAGCAATGATACCGTTGATACCGTCGACCAACTCAAATATCTACTTCATTTGAAGTGTTGAAATTTTGGCTTGGGAAGAGCAAACGGCCGACGCAATCGCGCGGACGACCTAGGCCGCCGCCCCATTGAAGCAACAAGCGACGCAATGCGATTTTTCCGGGAGTCGTGCTGCAGCAATGCACGGGTGTCGCGAGGCATCGCAGTTGCGGCGGTGGGGGCAGCAGACAGCTGTACCCTCCGTTACATTTTGTCGTGCAACAAATTTGTCGCGTTGCACGTCGATTGTCTCGCTAGTGGGGCCGTGGCCCTAAGCTGCGATGGAGCGACAGAGAGTGTGAAGAGACGTCAGGGAATAGCAGCTAGAGGGCGATTGAGTGGTAAAACAGGCGTTGTGGAGGAGAATTGCGAGAAACAGCGACCCCCTATGAAGATCGGAACGTAACCACAAAAAGAAGGAGAGAAAACTACTTCATCAGTAAGTTAGAAGAAATAATTGTCTATTACCCGTGAAAAATCGTCACCTCCAGAGCCCTTCGTTGACCATCTGCCGAATTTATACGTCGTGACCTGAGAGGAAAAAAGTTATAAAAACGGACTCCACAAGCTGCTAATATCTTTACTTGGATTTCGAGAAGTGTTTCAAGCAAGAAGTGCCTCCAGATAAAGGGGTAAAGAACCATTCGCCATCTTCTGCAACCAGGTCTACTTTCCGCCTATCTATTTCCTAAAGAGGGGACACGAAATAAATATATAAATAAATACACAAAGCGTTTTATTATATAAGGATGTGACACAACTGCATACTGAATAGTCGATAATAGGTCAAGAGCTATAGTTACAGTAATCCCATTGACTTTACTCCATGTTTGTTGAAGTACCTACACGTTTACTGCAGCTGCTGGACGAGGCAATCCTAGAAACTTACATTCAAGACAACAACATAAAGAGTTACTTTATACTGATGACAGACCTATATTGCTTGAATACACTCAAATTAGTCATATATCCAATACACTATCGTGACAATACACGGCAAAAAACTATGGAGTAAAGAAAAAAAGCGCGCATGACATTCGATTGAGTGGCTTTTGAACAAAGTCGCGAATCAAAGCGCTTACCTCTTTAACCGTCGATACTGAATACATCCGATAGACTACAGCTTAATTGTGGTTATTTCCTAGAACTTCTAGACTTTTCGCGAAATTTTTGTGTGATCGTACGGCTGGTAGTAAATATATCGTACGGCTGGTAGTAAATATATCGTACGGCTGATAGTAAATATATCGTACGGCTGATAGTAAATATATCGTACGGCTGGTAGTAAATATATCGTACGGCTGGTAGTAAAT
>LQNS02278125.1:41903271-41915257 GCA_001587735.2 Parhyale hawaiensis | reverse complement strand
GTAAATATATCGTACGGCTGGTAGTAAATATATCGTACGGCTGGTAGTAAATATATCGTACGGCTGGTAGTAAATATACCGTACGGTTGGTAGTAAATATATCGTACGACTGGTAGTAAATATATCGCACGGCTGGTAGTAAATACATCGTACGGCTGGTAGTCAATATATCGTACGGCTGGTAGTAAATATATCGTACGGCTGGTAGTAAATATATCGTACGGCTGGTAGTAAACATATTTGCAACAATTTTTAGCTGTTCAAGGGCAGCGGCTCATGAAAGCACAAAAAGCGGAACGTTCTTTAGGACCCTTCCAATCACGTTGCCTCAAGCACGGCTTCGGATTCATTCTCACACGTCTGAATTATTGTTTTACTAGCACAGCCGCTACTATAATTTAACGAAATGGCCGGTGTTAAGGGCAAGGTTTCGAATATGCCTCTAAGTTTGAGTGATTTCACCGTCGTAAAGACAGACGTAGGTACATTTTAGCATGGGGCTCAAACGCGTCTGTTATACCCATGGTACGGTAGTTACAGTTCACTTTTGTTATAAGAAACTAAAATGTTGCGCAATAGCTATGTGCTCCCGTGAGCAGCAGCAGCAGCAGCTGTAAGATGCATTATTATTATTTTCTTCATTGGAACGTAAATTTACATTAGTAGGAAATTGAAGCCTCTCCTATAAGTTTCACAGAAGTTTTTTTTAGCATATGCCGTAAATAAGTAGATAGGTACCTACCTAGTTAGTAGAAAAGATGTATATGACCCGTGCTTATACATGACATGCAAATTATAAAATAGGGACACAGAATCTAAAATCTTAAGTCGCAGGGCTTTAGCAAAAATTCCATTAGGAGACGCTTAAACGGGAAGGTACTATTTACCTATCAGCGAACCTTATGTCATGAAGTAAATTATTCCAATGCCAGGGTGCCAAAGTCTATTTTTCTCTTAATTACTATACAAATCAATAAAGAAGACTTAGTTACACAAATAACGCTAAGAAATGTACATTCACTTAAGAGGTTAACAAAGTTCCCCCCCGCCAACAAATCCGCGGCACTTCACGTACCGACCGATACATAAGCAGCCTAGCGACCCGCGCAGGAGAACCACTGCTAATTACGCGGCGCAAGACTCTCCACCAGGCTATTCGGTTTTGCAATCGGCGCGCAATGAACAGCGGGCACACGGTCATCACCCATTCCCTAACAGGATGAAAATGCCTAAGATAAGTCAAGTTCATGCATGTAAATTGCAATCAATCAGATATAGAAATCCAGCAATAGCTTGTGGTATGCGCAAGGTGTTGAGCACAGTGAACAGATGCCATATAGCTACAACGCTAACACAAACATACAGAAGATTAAAGCTGTGTTAACCGTTCAGGCACCAGCGGAGCACAATCAGAACTAGAAATGCGCCGTACATCAGCAACCGTACAGCAGGGTTATTATTATTATTATTCAGAAGATCTCACTCCCCGAGGCGCATCAGACTAGCCCGTCATCAGCTACCTCAGCCTCAGGCAAGGTTACGCCCGACACCACGCTGAGGCGTCTGCCCAGACCTCTCGGTGTCGTCCATACAGCAATAAGAATATATTGTAGAAATGATTTTTCAACTTATAATTTGGCATGACCAGCTCGGAAATTATAGGCATTAAGTAAATATAGCTTCAAGGCTCTGTTGCACGAAGGAACACGGTTTGAGAAATTGTGAAAAACATTTAGAGAAAATTATGAGAAGGTATTCGCTTTCTTAGTTCACCAACGAGCAGTGTTTGGACGGAACACTGATGTTGGAAGCAAACGTTTATTGTGGCGACATTTATACCTAAACCCTTCAAACATTATTTACAAGAGAAAGAACGGAACAACGCATATTTGTGGATCTCACTGTCAATGGAGCGGTTCTTCTAAGGCCACAAAGAAATTAACACCGTGCGGTGGGGCGATGGCTCTTGTTTGGGAAACGAAGCTTGCGCTCTGAGTCAACTTAAGTGGAAAAGACGGAATATGTTTTTGTTGCAGCAAACGAAGTTCCATTTCAGCGACTTTATCCATGTAAAAAGTCATCACATAGGCTATGGAGCAGTCAGAAAAAGCGTATGCAGGTAGCCTATATGCGAGCAATGAGAGTGAGGGGCATTTTCAAAAATGATTTGCTCAACAGCAGCTCTTAACATAGCGCAATATTTTGCATATGAATGCACAAAAATATATTGTTGTAAAAACAAGCGGAGTCATTACTGCAGGTACTTGAAGTTCAGGGGCAGCCGGGTTTTTAGTACAGATACGGAACCTACTGTTTAACAAACAGTAAAAATTGACCCACGATTGTACAATAACAGCCACAACCCTAGTATTTTCTCTGAACACTTCACATGAATGATAGCTGAACATCATATACTTGCATGCAGTACCTAATTTTTTTATATATAAATATTAATGAGGCTAACTCATCAAGGAGTTAATGTTTTTGTCGGAGTATGTCTGTCTGCTTGGCTGTTCGTTTGTCTATCACCAAGCTAACTCATACAATTATGGACGGATCTTTATGAACTTTACAGGTAATGATGTATAGGCGAGGTATGTTAGGAGGATAGATGAGTAACTCTTGGAGAAGATCTGCTCAAAAATTTGCGTTATTGTTGGTCTGGCTGTTTTTTTGTAACATAATTAATTAAAAAAGTTACAAACGGAACTTCACAATGTTTGCAGGAATTGTTAGAAACATTAGAAGGCACAAAAAATAAAGTTTCGCAGATGATCAATAAATTCGTTAGTCTGTTTGGAGGAGGAATGCGCTCTCGAATGCTCCGGTTCCAATTGGGATGGCTGCATACAACGTTTTGCATTCAGGCTCTCGCATGCACCGTCCGTCAAACACTGACACCTAAAACAAGCCTGCTGAGGTCCCCTAAAATAATGAGGAGCAAATGAGACCGCTGCCAATTCTATGATGAAACTTCGCATGTTAAAAAGAAGCATGGAGCTTCTCAAACACTCAACGCTAAATAAGACATTTCTGGACGCAGAAGAATTAATAAATGTTGCGCTTATAGTATTAATTAAAGAGAATTAGGTCGAACTTTTTAGAGCTATCAAAGCATCGAAGATTGATAACTTCGCTTAAAGAAAGATATTAATACTGCCTAGGCAACTCCGTGTTAATTAAAGACAATCCAGGCAAGAAAAGACACTTCCCCTGACGTTGGCACGATCGCAATAAAACTTGTGATTTTTACCTCCGCCAAGGAGGTTATGTTTTCGTCGTGTTTGTCTAGCTTTTTGTTTGATTGTCACCAAGATAACTCAAAAAGTTATGAACAGATTTGGACGAAATTTCCAGGGATTGTTAGGTAGGTATGTTAGGAGGAACAGATGATTAACTTTTAGTGAAGATATGTCCAGCCGTTTGTTTGTTTGCCTCATTTTTCTCAATGCCATAACTCAAAAAGTTATGGATGGATTTTTATGAAATTAACATGAGTAGCTAAGTATATAACAAAGAATAAATGACCAAATTTTGGTAATGATCCGTTTGTTCGTTCGTTCGTTAGTTACGGTTTTTAATTTTATGCTTGTTAGCACAATAACTAAAAAAATAATGAATGGACGTTTATGAAATTTATAGGGGTTGTTAGTAATGCTAAAAGACATAAATGATCAAATTTTGGTGCAGATCGGTTCGTTCGTTTGACTCATGTTTGTCATAACGTTTGTTAGCAGTAGGCCTATAACTCAAAAAGTTATGAACGGATCTTCATTAAAATTGCACAAGCTGTTATTACTATCAAAAGGCACGAATGATTTAATTTTGAAGCTTATACAAAGAAAATTATGGTTTCAGAGCCAATTTAAATTTTTTGCTGCCGTTGCCTCGCTTGGCGCAGGTATGCGCTCTCAGAGTGCTCTAGTTTTTATGCATACATTTAGCCTAAATATACACAAATATATATGTACACAGTTATCTTTCTCTGTGTTTTATTGATTTTATCACATTTTTTCATCATTTTGCTTTTTACAATTGTAAGCACCATGAGGCCATTGTTGTTGATTCATGAATTGGAAAGAATGTCGTCTCTCATTTTGCCGCAGGCCTACCAAACGTTCGAGGCATTGTCTTCACACAACATTTCGACATACCGGCATGTACTTTTTTATTTTTATGTTACGGCATGTTCACTACATAGACTAGCTAAATTGCACTTTTTCATATATATATATATATATATATATATATATATATATATATATATATATATATATATATATATATATATATATATATATATATATATAATATATATATATTAGGAAAGAAAGGAGAGGATTAGTTCCTGTTCATTGCCAACTTTTTTTTTTATTTCACATGGGTGTTTTATTGTCGTTCTGGTCCGATGATACGGCGCCTTCTCAGGTCATTCACATTCTTTCTATTTGCAATATCTCCCAATAACAGTCAGCTCGCCACGTTTTCCTATATTAAACAAGCGATGTATGCATTGTTATCTGATAGAACCACTGCTTCAAATTTTGTGCAAAATGTGTAGTCTCCTTGGGTAATACTTTATCGAAATGTGTAACAACGAGAGCTTACAAAAGATTAATTAAAACTGCTGCTACAAAGGTAGGCTAAAGAGGACCCCCTGCCAATGACATGTGACCCCCACTCTCAAGAGGGGTCGCGACCCGCTGGTTAGGAAGCTCTGCCCTACAGGATCGCAATGTATCGCATTCATCCTCGTGTAGCTCGGGCTTGTTCATCACCACCGGTTTCACCACAACCGTTAGCACTGCCCTTGATGATGCCAGCACCTTCACTTACATTTTTTAGTCGCAGCGTGGGCCATGGTGCGTAGGCAGCGGTGTAATGTCACGCCGATGCACCTCCAAGGGTTACAGAAACACACCACACCAAAAATTCACCACAATGCTATCCAGGTATTCCACTTCACAGAACTGAACTTGGGGGTTATAGTAATTCAAAATTTATAAAGTAGCTCCCATCAAATCATACGAGGCTTACTAGGCTTAGCTGAGATTTTGCTTTCTTCTGATATTGGATTGAAAGTTCTGATGGCATCAGTGCAAAATACTGCCAAAGATGCAATTAAACGCAATTTTGAATCATTGTAATAACAATAACAATGCCACTCTCTAAAGAGTAAAAAGTGAAAACAAATTTTGCCTTTCTAGGTAATTAAAGAAATATTTTGAAGGGCCGCAAATTTAAATATACACTGTTCAGAATAAGTTTTTAATAAACTTCAAATACAGACAACAATACCAGAAAAACAACACGGTGCACAAGCAATATGTACTACATTTTATTCCGGCAGTTCCATCAACAACCCGCAAGGGAACTTTCTCACGTGGTTGAATATTACCCCACCGACCAAGTCACACATGAGCAGACACTGTACAACCTATCACCTTCACGGCTTACGCCAGACTAATCCGCGGGCAGCTGTGCCACTGCCAGCAGTCCGACATTCCGGACAGACTGACAGGTGGTGTACTGGAGCCGCTCGTCCGTAACAGTTTTACATCATCTCGGTAAAAGGAGGTCACAGGAAAAGGCTGATAACTTGATAACGCTGAATAAATGGATTTTTTTAGGCCATGCAGCATATTGAACTGTGGCACAGAACCACTTTGCATGGTTTAACGTGCAATAGGCCAAGTATTTTTTTTTATACACTGCAGGGGTAAGTTTGGAAGAGTGCTGTGTACAGGGGTTGTATGATATGAGCTGCTCCGTATGTAAATTATTATAGTTCACAGTGTTTATCCACATTTCAGTCGTTCGCCCAAAGGAAAAACGTTTCTCCATAAGAAGTGTCAGGCTTTGAATTACAAACTGCTTCAAATGAAACGGTAGCGCCTAAATTTCTTGAAAACTTGAGACCTGCTGTTTTTGCAAAAGCCAGGCTACTACACTTCGAGCAAATAGACTCCTTTATTGTTAACTTCTTCTATTGCTCATTAATTATAACCTTTATCATAAATTCTTTTATTTCAACGACCGGGCAAATAACCCTGCTCCTCAGTTCCGATAACAAATAAGCATGAGGGGAAAAATACACTCTAAAAAATTTATTGTATTGTTCTTCTATGTATCAATTGTATTAACAATTTCTATAAGTACGACTGCATGCCTGTGTTTGTTCTAGTGCGAACAGATCGAGCGTGTTCGGTATGGCGGGGATCTCCTGCAGTAATCAGTCGAGTAGTCGTACATGGCTGTTCGTTTTTTTTTTCTTAAGGAAAAGCCGATATCGAAGTGAAACGTACGAAAATTTTACGGGACATGCTATTCTGTGTTCGTTAGGAAATACGTGTATAAAGTCATTGCCCCTGAAACTTGGGGCAATCTATTTTTTGTCTGTCAAGCGTGATTCTGCTTCGCTGGAATATTATAATTTTCCAACCGTATCTTCTTTTGAGTGGGCATGGGGACCTGTGTGCCTGACTTCTCTTGGTTCACTCAAGCCTGGTGCACACGCTAGTGAAAATAACGAGTTTCCTCAGCTACTCGCCCGAACGTTTGTACAGCCTCGTAACCACAGCTCTGAGTTTACCAAAATGGTGCACGAATGTTGGTCGGCAGACCAATTTGCTTAGCAAGCACCGATTGTTAACTTTCGGACTTCTCTTTAAACTAGGAGCTAATTATAACTCAATATTCTTTGTGTGTGCTACTTAAATGGACACAGCAACGCATTCGGACGTGGAGGTGACGCAACTCGTTCTTTTAGACTTTCATGTACACAGAGGCTCTGGCAAGGCTCACCATGGTATCTTTATTTTTTGCGTAGCTCAAGTACAGACCAAATGCGTTTAATGAAACTTGCGACCACAAGCTGGTTTTGTAGATCATTCAACATTATTTACTTAGTACCTAAGCAATCTTGCTATTATCGACCCAAACGTTACTTAGAAAAGCTTCCGAGCACAGTTCGAACCTGAACATTATTTTTGTGCACCGACACACATTGAGGCAATGCACCACCCGACTTCGGGTGCGCACAAAGGTGGTGCGCCATCACAGATCCATGCAACATTCCTAGCCATTTCCAAGCCTTGCGTAACTGAGCTCCGTCCGGCAGTTCTGTCACCTCCGCCCCCGGCAGGGAGACCAACGCAGCGGCCGGCAGCAGACGAGGAGGTTCCGTGCTGCCCAGCACGTACACAGGCCGCGGTGCTGCTGGTCGGCCCAGCAGCCGAGGGTCGGCTCGGTCCAGCTGCGGTTACTCAGCAAACACCGGACGATTGTGACATCGTTACAGTAAGGGAAAGTAAAGAAGTATTCGTGCGTCTATACACGTACACGATTTTGTTCAACGCAGGTTGATGGTCAATCGTTTGAATAGTTTTTGTACGTCAGTGCTACATAATCTTCATGATTCTTCGGACGAAGTCCAAGCGGTGTTACTCAAACCGCCCATCTTGTGCAGAGGGGACGCTGCAATCTACGACCGAGGGGAGGGGTAGTGCAGAAGTATATCCACACTGTACGTAGCTACTTACAGCTAACTAAACGTTTTCCGTCAGAATCGATTATTTTTCTTTTTATAGGATCCCGTGTATGTATGCTGGTATAATGTTACTTTCAGCATTAATGCGTACACATACGTATATACCAGTATACACATATATGTGTAGAAGAATTTTAAAACCATATTTATTCACAATAAATCATTTTTTCATCTGAGTGAGCGATGAATGGACTCTGGAGCGGTGCCCCTATCATAGAAACGTTGCAGGAGCGCGAACTCGGGAGCGGGTGTTGGTTTGCAATGAGAACTTCACCGGTTTTCATTTCAGAGCCTAGCGCGTGCCTGTCTATATCACACAATGTTTTCAAACGGACGGTGGAATTAAATGAAGGTGACTGAAAGGAAACGCTGTACCACTGCGGCAAGCAAAGGTAAATCAAGTGTAGTCTTTCTACAGAGGAAATTAATATCATTGCTACGAAAGATATGTAGCTTATAGTTCTGACTAGGTTGTGTAAATAGTGACGGAGAAGCAGTTTAGAGAATTTGGAAGACACTTAGATGTGCCTGAGGTAATTTGGGGGAGTTATGACAAACCTCTTGCAAGTTGCTTTACTATAGCTATTTATTGATGAGCATTGCGACTTTTTTGCTTCCGAGTCGGCCAAGAATTCCGTTAAGGGAAGGGTAAACAATGGCCTGGCCGGGCGACTTCTGTGTGAATAGATGAGCGAAATAATTCCTGTTGAACTTTTATAATAAAACTACAAGGCAAGAAAAAACTAATCCCTGTGGTTGTAGTCTTGGACCTAGCGTCCATCGCAAGTACTTCAGCCGACAAATGGTGGTCGACATACTCTACTTTTGAGTTGCTCTTACCCTTCTACTATAAAATTGCGACATTTTGCTAATAAACAACAGAGCTGGGAAAACTCTTAAGTTTTCGTGTTGGGCTTGCGCATCCGTTATCTTCCAGTACCACGAGAACATTCTCGCTTGCCTCACTGAGTTGCCAGTCTACTTTAGGTTGAATAAAACAATCCCAGTAAAATTTTTCCAGGTGGAGCTAATGCGACCGGTTCGTCAAAATTTATCGAAGTCCGGTCCGCTCGTCAAATCCACTCGTTGCCTCGACTGCTAGGCGGCACCCCTGAATCAGGTTCTCATGAGACTGCGGGAAATTCATTCATGCTGCGTAACATGGCATTTCAAGCGCTTCATGCGTAATTGGTTTGCTTCTAACGCTAGCTACGCGATTCAGAGTGGCGAAACAACGCCTTTTTTTGCGGTTTCGAACGAATACTATATACTGGCTTTAATTGACTTACTAACCAATCATTTAGCCCTAAATATTCAAATCTCTGATGCTTTTTGAAACAGTTCAATATCGCGGCAGGTATAATGAGGAAATGGCTAAAACAAAAGAAAATTCTATAGCGTCTATACGTACTGCTCTGAAATGAAAGCACTAAATATCAATCGGTAAGGCAAGAAAAAGTCTTATTTGTTATAGAAATTATTCGGTACGGAACAGCGCGGCTACTCGACAACGGTCGGTCTTGCAATGACGCACCAATGCCCCGTCTATCGTTTTCGTGCAAAATCAAACTTCCAAAATGTTGCGCTTTTTAGAATCTCAGCTTTCGCCTGCAGTACTTCTCCATATTTTGTATTGGGTGGATGCAAATTTTTGCCGACTCAAAAGTTCATATTGAGAATGAAAAAGTGAGTGTATTGAACAATTTTATTCATAACAGTAACGTCCTCTGCGCTCTATGACTTTATTCAATCTGTCAACGAGCTCATAAATGCCTCACTGGTAAAATTCCTTAAGTTTTGAGGTGATATATGAGTCTGACTCATTTCCAATCTCTTCTCATTTTATCCTCAGGCCATAGCGAAATAAGTGATAATCCGATGAAGCTACAGTAGGTAGGTCAGGAGAATTTGTTAGATGGGGTAAAACTTCCCAACCAAATTACCCTAGGAGGGCTCTGGTCAGCAGCGCTGTGTGTGGGCGGGTAGTATCATGACGGAAGATGACTCTTTCCCGGTTGACTAATGTAGGTCGCTTTTAGATCAAAGCAACTTTCAGATGACGAAGTTGACCGCAATAAAGATTAGCAGTAATGGTTTATTGTTGTCTAAAAGTTCGTAGTGGAACCTCGATGGAACGCGTAGAGTAAAACGTGTCTGATGTGTTCTTTGGATTGGATAAACAAGGGTGCCAAGATTGCTGCAAAATGTGAATGATGCGTCAATAATTATCTGAAAGAAAAAGTTATAAATCACTAATGATGTTATATATCAGTTATAGCAATAAGCATAATATATTTAAATGATTTAAAATTCCTTTCTTAGAAATTGGCAAAAGTTTTTTTTTTTTTACACCGACCCGAAATTTACTCTTTCCAGTTTCCTCGTAAATGTAAACGAAACTAGAGAAGCTCTCTGAAAGTGCATACCTCCGTCAAACAACGCAATGTTAACAAAAATAAATCAATTTGCTCCTGTAACCGGCATTTCTTTATTCTCATCTCATCACTAAAATTAAGTCATTGGTGCCTTTTTGCAGTCCTAATAGGTCCTGTGATTTTTTTTAAGATCCATTAATTAAGTTTTTAAGTTACGCTCTGACAAGCAATAAGACAATCACACAGTCAAAGACATGAGCGGGCGAACCGAGCATCACCAAAATTTTGTCATTTGTGCCTTTAAACATTTTTAAGAGTTCCTGCAAATTTCATAAATATCTCTTCATAACTTTTTGAGTCATTTTACCAAGAAAAATATGTTGACGAACAAAGGGACAAACGGTCGAACGGATCTTTACCAAAAGTTAATCATCTGTTCTTTCTAAAGCCCGGAACTGACAAACAACTTTCTTTGCCGTTAGAAGCCTAGAGACAACTCAACTACTCCGACAGCGTAGTCGTGGCCGTGACTTCAGCCTGACGTTCGCGAACATAGTGAACAATTTTAAAAATATTAATTGTTATGCCCTTAAACTGCTCGTAATTAGGAGGAACAGTTGAAAGCTCACCATTCCGTTTTGCTATGATGAAAAATTCCAGTAGTGACTGAGATTTGCCGCACTGTTTTATACAATTAAATTTAGCTGAAAGGGTGTCGCGACTAAGTAAAAGGATTAGTTGAGTTGCCTCTAGGCTGCTCGCGGCAACAAAAGTTGTTACGTGGGCACCGGGCTTTACATACCTAACAATGCCTGAAAATTTCATGATGATCCGTCCATAACATATTGAATTATTTTGGTGACAGACAAACGGACAGATATACAAACATATAAGCTCCGCCAGCGACATAACTTTTTAGGCGGTGTGAATATATACTGAAGTTCAAGGTATATATAAATTGTTCATTTGTCGCTCTAGAATAGATAGGCAGGCTAGCGTTTAATGCATACAGAACAGTTACTGAATAGGACATCAGGATATAAACATCAAAGAATTGAATACAAACCTAACGATAGGCATGAGTCAGCCAGTAACACATGCCGCCTCCAGCAACACCACCATCAGTTAGATGTGTTCTCTTCACACAAGTTCTGACGCATGCTTAACAGTTCTTTTGAATATACTCAGTAATGAGGACAATGTATCACTTGCCTTCGAAATTATCTTGGCGTGGAGAAAAGAAAATAAAATTCTGGCAATCGGTAAACGTATGATATTCAATGTGACATTAACGGTATCAAAAGGAGATATTGAACTATTTTCCATACCAAAAAACAAAAAAAGACTAAGAAACTTATGTAGACAATTATGCACGTGAGAACAATTCAGCTGTATGAATTCTTTCAAGCAATTAATTATCATAAAGCAACACTTAATTCACTCGTACAGTCAGGAAAAATGAACGCACAGGCTGGTAGCGAAGTTAGACTTTCCTTCACGAATTCGTAATTGATTTCCACCTTCAGAAAAAATTGAGACGCTAATCCAGGGGTGAGCAAACTATGTATGGCTCGCGGGCCACATTCGGCCCGTTAGTCCTTTTAATACGGGCGGCCCAAGATTTTTGGATTTTCGGTATACCATATTATGGGCTTGTTCTTCTTTCTTCTATCCAAACTTGAATATCTGCAGCAAATACGTTACTTTCCGTATTTTTTCAAATTCCAAATACTGTAATTTTTTCTGTTTGTTTGCTAGGTATGCGTCGGGCGCTGGCTTGGCCCGTCTGTCAACTTTTAAAAGTCCGTGGGGCCGCCGAATCAAAAGTTTGCCCACCTCTTCGCTAACTTACGGAGATCAATTTGGAGACCTTTTCAGATACTTGCTGTCCGTAGAACAATTTCAAACACTGAATGAGGTAGCGCATTACTACAAACTAGCTGGACCCGTGAAAATTTTCACGGCTTACCAACTTTATTTTGAGTGTTTGGAAAATTTCCTTCTACCGGTATGCTTGTTGTTGGATTTTAATGTAATTAGTTGCACATCTAATTTAATCGTG
>LQNS02278125.1:41880343-41901918 GCA_001587735.2 Parhyale hawaiensis | reverse complement strand
CTTATGGCTGTCAGCCAGTCATCGGATGCACCAATCGCATATCAGTAAAGAGTCTCTTATGGCTGCAGCCAGTCGCGTATGCACCAATCGCATATCAGTTTCTCGGTTTGTCTGCTGCTCCCTCGTGATACTCACTGCTCCCCGTGACATCCACCAATGAGATTTCACAGCCATAAGAGATCTGGTTGACTCACTGGCGAATCTGTATTTGGGCCGCAGGGCTCCCTCCTTCTCTATAGAAGCTCCTTGGCAAGAACTGTTCTGCTATTTCGTTTGAGTGCGGTGCAATCGTGTTGACATACTAACGAATGAGTGTATAGAAAAATGATCGATTTGTTGGAAAAATAGCCCTGAAAAACGAGACATGCCTCTACTGCACGTCGCTGCAATTGACCTACTTGAGAGCAACGCAGTTATATACTTTCTGCCAGCGAGTGTTCCTTTTAGTAAGTTTTTTGCCGTGTCTTCTTAAGCAGTAAAACCGGCCCGTCCGGAACTGGACTCGCTCCTTTGACAGCATAACAGTAATTGAATAGCAGGAATATCGAGCAAAAACTACTGAAATGATGGATTGCTGCTAATTGCAAGTCATTTGCTGCTCTGCTCTGCGGTAGAAAAAATAATTATTGCGCCTTCATTTTTATCTGCTCAAGTCTGTTAAGAATTTTGCAATTAGTGAATTACTTTAATGCGTACATTGTCCCAGTCGCTGCAAGTTGTGCATATAAGTTACCTAAATTAATTATTTGTATAAAAACTCCAAATGGTCTTCTCCCGAAGGGATATTCCTACTATAGTGAATCTACAAACCGAAATTTACTGCAGCATCATACAAATGCCACTGAAGGTACTTGCTAAAGAGAGGATAGACGCCGAACTATACTCTATCAGTAAACTTGGCAAGGAAATGATAAGTCCGGTTTATAAGAGCGAAAGTCCATTGCACTCGTTCATGATAATCAAGAATTATATTGAAACAAATGACAGTAGCACGTAGTACTTAGCGCTTTCTGTGTCCGCTCTCGGTGTGTGGCCATCGCCTGAAACTCGAGCCAAAGTAGCGAATCCACGACTTGGGGCAGAAATTACGCAAAAGTTATAAGCTGTGCGAGTCTATCTTATCTCGAGTCGAGCGAGTGCATCGAACTGTCCCACATCAATGACTTGCGGGCCCCCAACGGGACTGGGCACTGTGTTTAGATGGGACTGGGCACTGTGCTTAGACGGGACTGGGCACTGTGCTTAGACGGGACTGGGCACAGCTGCTGGGTACTAACGGCAATGACTTGCGCACAGCTGGGACTTTGACGGGTGGAAATCACCGCGTTCAGCCCACTTGAGCTGAGTGTAACCCGCTGACTGCCAGCTCCGTACAGCGGGGGCATGTTGGGCCACACGCGTATGGGGTCGAACAGAACCACAGGCAGCACCTGGTAGAAGTGGCATGAGCAAAATTCCAAGCGTAGCCCTCTGAAATTTAAACGTTTGCAATGTAAAAACTTAGTGGCACCTGTACTAAAATTGGGACTCTTTAGCTCACGCGCTTGTACCAGCATCTCTGTGCAAATACCAGCAATCGATATTTGCTCGTATCAACATTTGAAATGATGATCTATGGTATGTGTATAGAGACAGTGTCACAAGCGAGTGCCGAGTGAGCTGGCAAGACCCAACATTTCTAGGAATTTTGAAGTGTGTAAGTGCGTTGGACACTTCGTACATTATTAGGTATATTCATGTATACTAATAGAACTCATGCAAGAGTTTTGTTTCAGTAGCAGCAGGGGTGGAATACCATCGAGGTGCATCAGGCTGCGCTCTGCAAGCTTCGGCTGTTGCTTACAGGAGACAAAATTTCAGGGTTTCTAACAAACTTGACACCGCAGCAACGGCGAGAACACTGTTGTTGCAAACCCAGCACGCTTTCTCGTGCATTGATGAAATATACTCACCTTGGCGTGTTGGTGGAACACGGAAACCGCAGCTGTCGTGCTGCACGATGCAGCAGCTCAGGCATGTCCCATCCTGCAGCACGTGAAACAGCGTGCTGCGTTTGGTTACACGCGTTTCTTAGTGAAGTCACCGCATGGACTGCGAGGTTCATTGATTCCTAAAACTTTAAAAAAGGTCGAAAGTCAGCAAGTTGGAATTTTGTAATCATAAGGAACAAAATCCTGCAGCAGCGGCAACGACGTCAGGTCTCTGTGAACCGCAGAGGCAGCAACATGCAACATAATATTTTATCACAGTCTGCAACTACAGTCCACTTCGAGGAGGCAGGAGCGGGTGGACGGAACGTCCACACAACAGTATTGTACGAAATGTCTTGCCCGGGATCTATCATTTTCGTTTGTGTGCTCTTGTCATGTGAAACTATGCAATGCTGAGGGGTCTCCGCGAGGAGCCTAGTTCTCAACTTGGGAAATCGTTGGATTTTGTCTACCACCCTTGCACGAAGCAGTGCAGGAAGCAACAATAACAATACTAATATTTTTCACATTTAGATAATTGCATCGCACGTGTTACAAAATGCTAGTAAGCTTTTGCAAAGTATCTTGCCATATGTCTATGTATATTGTACTAAAGTTTTGTGAACTTTATTTACTGGTTTCTTTACGTGCTTGCTTATTTGTTTATTTACTTGCTGGCACACAATCTTCGCTTTAGGATAGAGAGAAATTAGAGCCCTGAAGAGTTGATTCAATTATATTCGTTATACGGAAGACGAACCAGAGCTCGGCTGCAAGAACGTCTATGATAAATTTAAGGTGTTGCGGGAATATAAATACAACTGGACGACGTCACATACATACTTCGCCTTGCGCATTGTTGAATATTCCTTTGAGAAGCAAAGAAGCTAGTGACGGTGACTAGTACGGGCAGAAGTGGACGGTCATATAGTGTGTGGACTATGACCAGTTGAATAACTCCTGTTGTTTTGCGAAACCAAAGAAGATGGCATATTGTGACCTTACTGATCGCGGGCATTCTAGTTTTCAATAAAAGTAAGCGTTTGAATATCTTTTTTCTTGCAAAGAAATATCTGGGATTTTTTATGCGCTTAACATTACTTTAGAAAGTGCAGTAGTATTAAATAGCAGTACCTCACCCCATCATTTGTTACTCGCTTTTGGCATTTTCACGGTTGCTATCGTGTCCCTAGAGGCTGGCGAGAATGGCTCTATTCACTGGAGAAATCAAGGAGTGAGAGAAAGCTTTAGCGTTTGTCGAGACGGTACTCGGCTATAGCGATTTGCATCCGAACTTCGTTTAGTGAATTGTGAGCCCGAGTGCAATAAAAATTCATGTACTACGTCCAGCACGATCGAGGGCACAACATTTACGTTGCGCATTCATGTTATTTATGTGTGCAGAGCGCTCCTGCTATCTCGATATTTACCACGTCTATAGAGCGTTATCACCTTACTGTTAAACGTGCCATTATATAGAGCTTGCCGTAAAAATAGAAAAAATATTATTAAAAAAAAAAATGATTGTGATTTTTCGCTGGCAAGTCAAGTGCAAATTACAAAATGTAGACGAACTCCTCTTACTAAAAGTTATTTCTTCTCATGAAAGCAATTGCACAGCGCTGCCCTAGCTTCAGTTTACATAACAGAGAAAAAAAAACGGTATCATGTGCCTAGTTCCTTCCATAACTAGCGTTGTGTCTCTTGTGGGTGTCTAGAATTTTCCATGATGGTAGTGCATGCACTATCCACAATGAAGCCGTTTTCATTTGCTCGAGAACATTACAGTAATTCGTCATGCAGCCGTGCTTCATTAATGTAAGTTATCTGGCCGTGGTTTACACTAGCATCTGAACCAGTGGCACGCAATGATCCATATGTGTTCGCCGGATGCTGTTCACTGCAATGGGCTAATAGTTGAATTTTTGTTGATGACGCACGGTTACTGATAACTTTAAAATAAACTTAGCCAATTGCCTTTGTACGTTACTGTATTGCAATTCACTCAGGATTGAATAACAGACTATGTAACAGTATGTATGTGTATTGATACTGGCCTTTCTCTGTTCCTCCCACACTCTGAGTGAAGATCTTAGTGTTCCCGGCAGCACTATCGTCGTTCACGACGACTGCGCGTTCAAGTAAGCTTTGCTGCGCACGCCACCACTAAAATAAACACTACCTAGGCTAACCTAACCTAGCCTATCCTAACCTACCCTTACCTAACCTCCTTACCTAACCTTCTAATCTAACCTCCTAACCTTACCTAACCTAACCTCCATACCTAACCTTCTAACCTAACCTAACCTAACCTAACCTTACCTAACCTAACCCAACCTAACCTTTCTAACCTTACCTAACCTTACCTAACGTTACCTAACCTAACCTGACTTTACTTAACTTAATCAGCGATACAGCGAGCAGCGCGGCGCACCAACTTGGACGTCGCTCACACGCACCCGATCTGCGTACACAAACACGCACACAAATCGTCGTGAACGACGATAGCGCTTCCCAGCAGCGCTATCGGCTAGGTTAGGTTAGAAGGTTAGATAAGGAAGTTAGGTTAGAGTGTTAGATAAGGAAGTTAGGTTAGGTAAGGGTAGGTTAGGTTAGGCTAGGTTAGGTTAGCCTAGGTAGTGTTTATTTTAGTGGTGGCGCGCGCGCAGCAAAGCTTACTTGAACGCGCAATCGTCGTGAACGACGATAGTGTTTCCCGTTAGAGCGGGTGCGCTGGAACAGGTTTTATACATGTGCATCTTGAGCTGCTAATAATGACGTTTCGTTTTGCATACATTAATACATGGCAGGCATTTTAAGAATTTAAAACAAATGATTGCTAAACCTGCTGCAGACAGCAATGACTTCACTTTACAGAGCTCGGTTGCATTGCTTGTTTTATTAAGCAACAATAACGTGCACTTATTCTAAGATATCATTCACTCAGAGTTTGCAGAGCCGTCAGAAACTTCACCAGCGACACAAATTAAGCCAGTTCACTTGATTGCTAATATCATAGAAGATTTTCTGGTAGATACTGCACATCGGTACTTACCGTTGAATATGTTACGAATATTCTGGAACCAGCACTGATACCAGTAGCTTCCCGAGGCTGCAGTCCCACCGCTTAGATACATGACGTGCAACGCAACAAATTTGTTGCATGAAAAAAATGTAACGGAGGGTACAGCAGTCTGCTATCCCCACCGCCCCAATTGAATTCCCCTCGACACCCGTGCATTGCTGCAACATGACTCCCATAGAAATCGCATTGCATCGCTTGTCCAGTTGGTGTAGCCAGGCCCTTCAAAAACATGTGTTTTTTACGGAGCATGAGGGCCTTCAAGAATTGTCCCATGACCAGTGTTCTTGAATGTGTGCAAGTTTACTAAACTTTCCACCCTAGTTCTGCGGGATATAGCTCCAGCCATTACAGCGCCACTGTTCAAAATATTTAATCTGTCTAAAACACGAATGAAGTTCCATAGAATGGGAAACTCGCTAACGTGATCCCATTGCATAAAAAGGAGGATAAGAAAAACACCATTAACAATCAACCAATCAATCTTACCTCGGTCGTTAGCAAAACCATCGAAAGCCTCCCGAAGTCGCTGACCACCTGCGGATGCACCTGCTCATTACCAATACCCAGCACGGCTTCTTATTATGTAAGGGCCACACTATGTCATTCGTACAAGCAACTCACTCAGACATCTAGTTGTGTATCGGAACTGTAGGTGACACTCTAGCGACGGGAAGGTGCTCATCCGCCATACAAAGCGCGCCCCCCCCCGGTCCAGACTACCGCTCGTAAGTGCGAAAAGCGCCTGAGCAGTTCGAAGAAGTCAGCGACAACCTCGTAGTAGCGTCCACACTGTCGCTCCATGCATTGCAGCGACGCTTGACTATTTACTAACGTTGCTCACGCTCCTTGATTCAGAGAAGCTGCAGTTTTCGTCAATATTAATGAACTTTTTTACTTCAGCAAGTATGTAGTATCGATACTACTCTAAAAATAAACAATCACTGTAAATGCAGATACGATTATAATTTACATTCTCCAGCAAAACTCGAACTGAGCTTGATAGCGTTTTCTAGGTCATAGCAACGCATTCAAACGAATAGTTTGGAGAGCAACTCCCTCAATGATTGTCAAGTAAATAATTCTTTAATGTGGGGATTTTCGACAATTTTCTGTTTTCATACGTAATGCAAAGTGTTCGAACATTATATTTCGTCTCTTCAACACCGCTGTACAGGCTAGCCACAAAGCGCCGATAAAATGTTTACGTCAACTCAGTTTCCTCCACGAGTGTCAGTTTTGTAGTCAAGTTTATATATTTCTCGTCAAATTTGCAGTGAATTAGAATCCAGAAAAGCTTAAAAGCTTTTAATATGTCTATAAAGAAGCAAGAAAACCTTACGGATCTCGTAATTTATTAGTTTTTCGGGTGAACCTGCTTTGTTCGCAGCCTAAATCACGCGAAAGTACCCAGCAAATTCGACGCTCGCGAAAACTCACAATTGGTAGCCTAAGATTTGACGACGAAAATTCGCAGCGATTGGCGAAAACTCCACAGTGTGGACAGATTTTTTAGTTCATCTCAGTTCGTAGGCTAAGTAACTCACAAACACTTTACAACTAACAAACAGGGGTTATTTAAGTAACCTCTCAGAATCACATTGTTAATACAAATTCGACATCCGCGGCTGTACGACCAGCTGGTTGCCCATAGAAAACTTCAAGCGACCTTTCGCCACGTAGGCGCAACTTGTCTGTTGCTAGCAGCAATTTTGCTGCTCGAAGACGTACGAGCTGCGCGTCCTGGCAGCAAGTTGCGAGGATGAATGCCTAGTGTGGCCCCTGCATGCATAAGATAGAAGACGCAGTTGAACTAACTCACTGTTTTCTTTTTGGCACTTATGGAAATCAGAGATAAAGAAAAAGGAGTGAACCTCATTTACCCAAACTTCCGAAACGCATTTTGAAAAACCCCTCCATCAATTAATTAACCATGAATAAAAAAAAAATGAAAGCCTATGGTATCAAGGAAGACTTCAGAGGAGATTCGAGCCATCGGCTGCAGCAATCGAGTAAAACTGCAGGGAGTGACGAGTCCCCGAACACCGAGATCATTTGGGGGTTGCACAAGGTTAATTGGTAGTGCAGAGAATAGTCAAATAAACATGTTCCTTTAATTCAACGACCGAATGCTTAGCTGTGTCAATTAATTTAAGCAGTAGAAAACTGCAGAACGTTCTAGTTGTTACTACGCTCCAAATTTGAATTAAATATTCGACACTTTACTAGTCATTTTTGAAGCCATCAGATTGAATTCTTAAAGCTTCGGTAAATTTTTCGTAGACAACGGTTTGCTGCGTTAACGAGATGCAGTAAAACACTCGGGCCCTCAGTAGCCGGAACGCATTCATTCATACGGTGACTGTTGTGCAAACCCGCCTTAACAAACCTACCAAATTTAAAGGACGAGCCGCATTATGTCTTTTCTCTCTAGATTTAAGGGTTTGTAAGTGCTATAATGGCGTTGTCTACAAGACACTCTCGTGTCATTCACTAATATATATTCTGCAGGATGCAAATACTAAGTAAAAATATTAAGGTAAAAACTGTACTGGGAAATTAATCACTGTCAAAATATTGTATTATCAACAATATAAAGTGCAAGTATCGACTATCAAAGTCATTCTCCACACCTGGAAAGAATAAAATAGCATTGAAAGTAATGCTAGAGAATAACGTACATTAACGGTAGGTGAAAACCAGAAGAAGAAAAAGAAAAGGGTAATTAGAGTGTTTCTGTCTAGCGTGAGTAGGTCGACTCTGTGTCATTTAAAATCGATGTGTTCTTGTAAATAAAAAGTCACGAGTGATTCCAAAATGAATAACGGGTTGATGGAGCTAATTCTAAAATAAAAAAATGTCAGTGTGGACTATTGGATTGGAAGATGCAGCATGATTGTGAATAGCAGAATGAGTCAGGGCACACGGAATGTCTTCAAGATATTGGCTACTGCTGGCATGCTTTTGTATACACGAATACGAAGAGATTGAAAGATTTAACTTATGTATATATGTTTGACTACGTAGCACTCTAATTATCCTCTTCTTTTACTTTTTATTCTACTTCTAAATTAGCCTTGTATGTTGATGTTGTCATCCAGCACTATTTGAAGTACTATTTCACCTTTATAGCACTTGAAGACGACTTCGACGGTCGACACGGCCATTTTTCAAGTGTAGATAAGCTAATGTTTTAATAAGAACAATGAATAGTTTTAGCGTTTTAATTCTCGGTTGAACAATTTTGCTCCTGTCTATCGCATAAGCAGAGAACGTTTTTCATGTGCTGCGCAACATAGGAAGTTGGTAAATGCTCCAATGTTAATCTGGGTAATTAGATAAAACTGCATTTTATTTTAGTCACTATGTTAATTAAGAGATGGTAAGGGTACACACAATAATATCCAGCATCTAGTGGCGGCCACGCAGCCGATGACCGGGCTATAGGCAAACCCCTCGCTCCTGCCTCCATACCTAACATTACCCAAGTGTCGGCCGCGCCTTCTCTCTCTGCTCACTTGCTTGCTCATCCGCGCCTTTTCCCGGATGTTCCTTCAGCCTTGACACTGCACCGGATGAGCGGCGAAAGTGTGAGCGGTGCTGGCGGGTCAGTAGACGGACATACCGGCGGCCCGGCACTGGTTGCCTCTGACATTCTTGGCGACAACAATGACTGGGATGTTTCAGTCGAAATGATCTCCTCAATTTTAGCCGTAACTTGCCTAAAATTTCATTCCTGATTGTTCGATTCATCACTCTGAATCACTTCTTAGACGGTAGTCGAAAACCGATGATCGAATCTTCAGCGATATCGGAAAGCGATTACTGAGTGGAACTCTATCCCCAAGTGGCGAATTCAACGATCAGAAATGAAGGTTGTCGTACGTTGAAGCTAGTCAGTTTAGATTAAACTCGAACTGATCGAGCGCTCTTAACAACAGCCACCGCGCATATCTCGCCTTTTTAAAGTTTTCCTGCTGTAGCCAGAATGTGTTAGGCTCATGCCTGTTGTATTCCCTGCTGCGCATTATTTAACATCTTTGGCTTTTTAATCGCCTTGAAGTATATAAAGGTCCCTTAAAGTTCTTTTTGAGGATAAAATAAAGGTCATAATACCCTAAAGATTTATCAAATATTTATGGGTAATACTCATGCGACGGCTCCGAGTTGACGTGACTTGAATATTACATCACCCAGTGTCATGAGGTCATAGTACATTAAATAAATTAAATAATAGTTATTTAAATAATATTTATTGTACTGTGCCGGGAGTTTTTTGCATGACACTGTAGATGCTGCGAGGTACCACGTCGCTGAGATGCCAGCCATTAGCTACTATTCAGCACATGGCGGAATTTTGTCTTGCCTTTAGGAATAACACCATCTTCATAAACGTGTCATATATGGTGCATTTGGCCATGCTCGGTCATAGTTTAAAGGAGGCCGAGGAGCACACTCGTCGCTCGCCACTATTGTGTGTACGTGCATCGCTGTGCGTGCGTGCTGCGTTCAACTTCGTGTGCTGTGTGCCATTGACACAAGTCGCTGCATTGCAGATTAGGTTAGGCTAGGAGGTTAGATTAGGCTAGGTTAAGTTAGGTTAGGTAGTGCTTTGGCAGTGGTGACGGGACAAGAAAGCTTACTTGACCCTACGTACAGCGCTGCACGTACATAAAATAGTCGCGAACGATGAAAGTGCGGCCGGGAAGGACTTCTGTGCCCTGATGCCCTATTTGGTGGTGTTAAAGGAAGGTCAGCTCATTATATGCATATGAGAAATGTAGCTTTGTGCTCTTACGAGAGGAAGAGGTGTGTGGGAAAACCAAAGATGTCTTTTGGCGGTATCGCTTGGCGCGGCAACAGGCTTGACTCACAGCAGACTTCAAGGAGGAGAGAGGGGGGGGGGCGTTTCGCAGGTGTTAGATGCAGCCCAATTATGCTTGAGATAGCTGAATATTTCATATAATGTAGCCGGATGGAGTTTTCAAAGGTCTTTAGTATAATCGACTTAAGGTTAACACCTGAAGCTGGATTTAGAATAGCGAAACCAAGGCACCGGTCTTAATTTTCGAACACATCAAGCCTTTTAGGTTTAGCTTAACTCTGTTTCATATATGCCACTCGATGAGACTTAATATCCCCTGCTGGCCCTGACAACCCCTAGCTCTACTTTAGCTGCATTGCCGGGTAAATTAAGTCGTACTTCGTAATATGTTTTGCGCACAGCTATGCCACTTCAGGTCTATGACCATGGAGCATAGTTTGGTACCCGTGATACATGATACTTATACAAGTTCATCCCTTCACAATTTCTCAACAAAAGAGGGTAGAGGCAAAGTCGTCTTGACACACCACAACTAGGAAACCCACATGCACTGGTTCGTGCCGCAGATAAATGCCCACTTGGTCCCAGAATAGTCGACCACAGACTGGACAAGTTATGGCGTCATGTAGACGGAAGGCTCGATCGGCAATTACGCCTCCCCGCCCTATACCAGTTGACCCCTGTACAGTGTTCAGTCCAGTGACTATAAATGATAGAAATGCCGACGTAAGACTCCCGAGCATCAGGCTTGTGCTTGGGTTCGAACGTCTTACATATTTCTAATGAGCGAGTCATCATGTCTCAGCCACTGAGCCTCGGGGTTATAGAGAGGGAAAGTTGTTGCTACTGTAACAAGTAATGCTTTACATAATAAGTTCATTAATAATATTAGGTTTGAGGTCCAAGAACATAGTTTTCCGTGTAGGGAACTGCAAGCCTCTCAATTTCAAATCAAAACAAACGTCGCTGAAATTCAAGTACGTGCATGAAGTTCAGCATGTTTGGTACATGAATCAAACATCACTTTTCGTACAAAGAACACTCCTTGTGATGTCCAAATGTGAGTAATGTATAAATAATATATGGGCACGGAAGGCCAAATTTGCAACAAGTGAAGTTTAACTTAGATTTTGGACAGCTGAAAATAAACGTTAAGACCTACAAATCAAATTTCTATTACCCTAACTTACTTAATACTCATCCGTTGGCTCTCCGTTAAACTGACCAGTGCCTTCCACGGAGGAGGTTTCAAGCAATGGTACTCCTAGAAGAAAATTGGACTGAATTCTGAAATTTCAGGATTAAGCTAAACTTTAGTTGCAATGCTTAAATTGGACTGCATACTTTATTGGCATTACTTTAAGAGAGCATAAAGTTGAAATTCAGTAGGTTCTAAAGACAGAATAGCTAAGCATTTCTGTTGAGCGTGGCAGTCACGGATATAACAACAGTGACCTATAGTGGCCGGCAGCCATGGGATACCCAACCTCCTCGGTTACCTCACACATGAGGTCGTGCGGCGGATGTGCGCTCCAGTGAAAGGAAAAGGTACAAACAATTCGAGTCTGCTACACGAAATGAATCATATTTTCATGATCACCAGCAGACAATTCAGGAGTGCAATTGGAAATTATAAAAACTGGAATGGAAATAATCACTGAAAATTATAATATTCAACACATGCTGCCAGATATTACGCAACACTTGACGCATTTACTGAATAATCTATCGATACTAACTAATAAGTTGGTGCAATGCAGTGCACCCAGCTGTTTCCCTAAATATGTTTAAATACTCTGTATATGCAGGGAAAGAAACCCTATTGTAGTATTCAAGGTAGACCGGCGATTTTGCTGCGTTACTGTACCACGGCCGTTGCACCGAAAAAGATGTTGCTGCTTTGCACCGAATGGAAAACTTTCAGTCGCCGCATTGTACCATCACGCCAAGATAGACACTATTTGTCGGTACGCGGGAAGACGTGCTGGTTTTTCACTGTACAGGCTCACCAGCAACTCGTGACATAGGTTCATTGGGCACTGCGAACTGTGTGCATATGCAGCACTTCCCTTCCTATAGCACTTGTCTTTTGCTTCACAGTCAACTTCGCTCACGTTGATGCAAACGGCAAGTGCTATACATATAGCGGCCGTCGGCGGTAAAATGGGTAGAATCTAGGGGAGGCACGTGTCGCAAGCACTTGCATCTACATCTGCCGCTCTCTACGTAATGTGGGCATTTGCGTGCAGTTCCTTTCTTTCTGATGACAGCAAGAAAAGAATAAACAAACGCCACGGTTCTGTCTAGATAACCTGAAGTCATTAGCTCTAACATCTTCTTTGCTTCCATCACGATCGCTGGTGTTTCTAGTTTGAACTAGTTTCAATCTTAATCCAATTACCGTGATTAGCTACAGGGTTGAGGTTACAGCAATCTCCAGGCTTTTTGATGTGGGATTAGTGCCTTTCAGTTGATCCACAGAAGCGAAACCAACGCTCGTGAGTAAAGATTAGCGTATTCGGATAATAATTTCCCCGTCACTGATGCCTGCCACGTTCTTTCAATGTACAGCGGTACTTCGTTCTTTTAAACTAGTCAAGTCCTTAGAGCCGTAAAGATATGAAATCCAACATCGCGTACATCATCGCAGTACAAGTTCTGTCAATCTATTCACTTCTGGATTGCAGCTGGCAGCTGCGTGTGTCTCTATAGTGTCCAGTGTACAGATAACTGCAGGACGCCTCTGGTATACAATTCAGGGAAAGAAAAAGGAGCACGCTTTGTTTACCGTGCCACGAATGAAGTTTAAATCGCTTCCGCCAGCGAATTTCAACTTACCCTGTGTATTTCAGTCATGAGTCCAGTGGGCTGCACACAGTTACATTCACAAACTTCTAGCGTGTACATGAATCTTACCTTTAAGTTTACACTAAGCCACCTGATGTAACTGGCTTCGATATGAACGTATGATCCAGATATCAACCACGACGGTGCAGGGGGATATTCGCTCACCTCAGCAATACACACAATAGTGCCCTTGCCAGCCCCCATCTCTTCTTTTAAAGGAATCCATCATAGAAAAATAACCATACAGTCATACGACTGTACTACGTGAAATGAAAGCAAAACCGATAATTATGCTACCATTATGCTCTTACTGATGGCGTTACGCATCACATGCGGTGCTGCTTTCTCAGCGGGGAAGGATTAATGAAAAGATCTCCTTCCTAACCTGTATTATTCTCCTGTTGGAGTAATTAGCTCATTTTAACCCTGAGTTTGTAAAACAATTTGCTACAAGTCATGCAAAATATTACAAGGAGCTGACTAGAGAGACCCACATGTCCTTTCTAGGGCAAACAAAAAGCTCCTGGGCACGTGCTTTTCATATTTTCATCTCTAGAACACTAGATCTGACTATTAAATTTACTATCTCCGCTTATGAGGTTATGTTTTGTCGTTTTCGTTACCAAGATAACAAAGTTTACATAGATTAAATACTGTATGTTAAGATTAACAGATGATTAAATTTTGGTGAAGATCCGTTCTACCGTCGGTTTGTTTATTTGACTCTTTTTTGTTAACCATAATTCAAGAAGTTATGGACGGACTTCCATGAAATTTTTATTTGACGATCTGTTTGTCCGTTTGTTTGTTTGTCTGTGTGTTTGATTCTATATTTCTTAGCAAAGAACTCAAAAAGCTTTGAACAGTTCTTGATAAAATTTTTTGTTAGAAATGTTAAATGAAATAAATGATTAAATTTTCGAGATGATCGGCTCGTGTTTTAGTGTGTTGACTAAAATTTGTCAAAAATGTAGGTCAAAACATAACTCAAAAAGTTATCAATGGATTTCTAAGAAAATAACAGAACCTGTTCTTACTGTCAAAAACCACAAATAACCAGATTATGGTGATGATAAAACGGGAATCCTAGTTTCGGAACCAATTAAAATTTTTCGTTAACATTACCTTATTTGGCGAAGGTATGTGTTCTCAGGGTGCTCTAGTTGCTACTGTTTTGGCACCGTGCATGAGCCACTAGACAGAAGCCATGCATGGCAAGACCCACGCGTCGGGCACATCGACCCAGAAACGCTGAGTAGCTTAGAGCAAAATTACCAGTCGCTTCAAGTGGATTAAAGCAGACAGAGAAATTAAATGATAGATACTGAACTTGACAATTCTCACTCATGATACCCACGATACAATAGACGAGTAATAAAGAAGACACTTTCAGGTTCTGTGTACAGAGCCTGGCTCTTATTTTGTTCAACAAAGATGCGGAAATGTGACCCACGGATTTAAAGGCTCTCTGCTGAACATTGATGTAGGTATCGTCCCTCACTGCACATTGAGTTGCTTTTAATTAACTTAATGATAATATTTCAGGCTCTAATCTTCAGTATATTCCTCACAGATTTTTACTGAAATTCTTGTTCCTTGAACGTAGGAAAAATACTAATTATTCACAGCCGCAGTCCAGCTAAACATCGGCAAGAAACAAAGGGATCTGTTGTCAAAAAATGTATGGCGGCGTGAGTATCGATATATTGCTCCGACCAATTATACACTACTTGCAATGAAGAGGTAGTCAGTTTGCTCTTCTCTCGCGTACTGTCACAGACAGCGCAGACGTAATTATTAATATGTACATTAACTGCATCCATTAAAGTATCATCCGATGGTCGATTAGAAATGGAAAGTTTCTAATTCTTTCTTAGGAGCTATTGATAGATATGTCTAGAAAACATACCTGATATTCTGGTGAAGATCACGTCAGTCGGGGCATAGCGTGCAATGGGACTTGCTGAACTGCATAATAAATGAAAGTTTTTTTCCTCAGGGACTAGTACGATATTTGTTTGAAAATCATTCGAAATTTAAATGTCGGTGTTTACAAGGAAGCAAGAAAACGACCGGACGCTTGTCAGGTTCTGACGGCGTCAATGGACCATCGTGTGAACCTATATTTGAAATACCCCAAGTCTGTCAAAATAACGCCCAGTCACTCTTGAGAAGGAAAATTTTCTTGGAATATTCAACTTGTTCAAATTCTGTTTACTGAACGTTAATTTGAATAATCCTCTTGAATCGATATTTTAGTTTAAGCTTCTGGAAAAACCATTGCGTTAACGGAATTAAGATAGAACATTTTTACTCCCACTACACAGCGCGGCGTACCCAGGCGAAGTTTCTTCTCCGCAATCATAAAGCTAAGGCCTGGTAGATGAAGCCTATCGCTGCAAAGCGTTGCTGTCAGTTCTGTAGGTGTTATTATTTCAATTTATTTCAATATTTATTCGTATCTTTAGTTTCTGGATATCCTGTGAATACTTTTTTTTGGCTGAATACGAAACAGTAATCGAATGTTCTTAAGTGAGAACCTCTAGTTTCCACGTTTATTAATTGATCAGTAAAAATTTAACTAATCAGGGTCGGTCATATACATATACAGTACATACGAGTTGTCTGAGTCTCTGAGTTGGAAGCAGTGAACTATATATATATTTTAGGGTGCACTGTTATTATATAAAAATATTTTGCATTTTTCAGTCAACATTGCTGCTGCATGCATTATATCAACCATGCGCATGATGCTTTTTCATGTGCGTACTTGAACAGATTATTTCTGTCGGTGATGTATAGTCTATCAAAGCTGTCCGTTCTAGGTAGAAAGTGCTTAAATTGAGATCGACGAGAGAGTGTGTGATATGTGGCACCGAATACAATTGTTGGCTACGCCTGTAAGAGCCTGTACACACGCTAGTCAACAGAACGAGTTTTATTATCTCTCCGTTCAGATGCGCTGATGTGTTCATTTAAATAGCGCACACTTACAGAAAATTTTGAGCTACAGTGTTCTCTAAATTTGAAGAGATGCCCGAAACTTAACTATCGGCACTTGAGGAGCAAACTGAACTGGCGGCTGACATTTTTATACCTTTTGTTATATTAATTGGCAATTCAAAACAATGCCTACGAGAGATCAGCACACATTCGTGCGATTAATTGAGGAAACTCGTTCTTTTGGATAGCTCGTGTTCCAGCCATAAGTAATACGTAGCAGCTCAATCACTGAGCTCACATGTATTTTTTTTTTCGTAATGTCATGTGCTATTATTTTTAGCAAAATGTGGCGCTTATAATCAATGCAAATCAGAATTCTAAGACGGGAGACAGCAAAAATATTTAAGAAACTGTGATAAATGTAGTAAAAACTATATTCTTTATGCTTATCTTAAGTGTATGGGATTTCTTTCTTCCAATTTGCACATTTCTGTATATTTTTGTATTTTTCTGTAAATTTCTGTTTATATCTTCATGTGTCTCTTGCTTTCTGGTGATGTGAAGAGTAACCCGGGACAGGGTCGGGCTCAGGGGTGCCGTGTCCTTTATTGCAATATGGGAGGATTACATGCGAACCTTGCGGAGCTTGGCTTTGTGTCCTGTAGCGTAAATGTCTTGTGCTGTTCTGAGAGACGTTAGTTACTAGTCGGAGGCACGACACGGAGTTTGCCTTGGTAGGTTTTCAGTCCCCTTTTCGCAGGCCATGGGGATCAGGGCCTGGACTCCGCGGCACGGCCGTCGATGTCCGGGGGATTTTCTGTGCTTACCGCCGGTCAGTGCATGAATGTGCCTGTCATGATAGCATAGTTGTAAGGGTGTGCGGAAGTCTGAATAATTTTTTTTATTAATTCTTATTATATCGGAGCCCAACAACTGATGATTCTCTATGCGGTTGTCTGCTGACGGCGATGGCCTCGATCCAGAGTACGGATCCTAAGTCAGCGTTTGTTTCTGTGGGAGATGTTAATGCAATTCTTAAATCACAGGGCAACGACTGCTGTAGCCCTGTTCAATTGTAATGGATGTTCAATTGTAATGGATTGTGACTATCGTTAAATTTTAAAACAAACTTAATGTCACTTGAATTTTAAAACAAGCTCTTATCTTAAACATGTTTTCTCATTACCCATTCAGGAATGTTCGATGACCTACTCTTCACTATCTTATCTCTATGCCGGCCTGTGCGATTCCCAGCGTACAATGTGCACTACACGTGATATTTTAACCAAACCCCAAGAATTATTCGTCGAGTTCAGTTGAGCCTCTAGGCAAGCCTTGACAACAGCTTGAAGCTGAAGTTTTGGCTTCTTCACTGTGAGTCGCGTTCTACTTTACGGAGCAACAAGAAACTGTCGGAAATTTCATTTAAATCCAAATATGAGCTGATGCTTTTTTCCGATTTGCAGTCAAGTGCAAGAGTTAATGTTACGTTGGAGGGAAATTATCGCCTTCTCGTTCCAGTTGTTCCGAATTTTCTGCCAAAATTCTTGCTACTGGAGCAGTGCAGTGTTATGTTATGGCTGTAGTGGACCAGTTAACCTACCATCGATGTGCCCTCAGGATAAAATTAAACTGCCGTTGATTACAGAGTAAAAACTAGCACGCCTCGTGGCGTAAGACCACCTCCCGCGGTGGGAACAAAGTTCATCGCCATCATTTTTAATGGCCGGCTAATACCAGTTATTTGGCGTGGTCACATCGAGGACAGCCCACCAGACTCCCAGCAAAAAATCAAGAACATACCTCAACTTCTTCTACTTGTTTTTGGGAGTTTGAGTGAAGAGCAAATTTCATCGCCGTCATTTTTTATGGCCAGCAAGGCCAAGTTTTTTTGACATGGGTCCTATCTAGGTCAACCCAGCAAACCCCCTACAAAGAATTATGAAGTTTGCTCAACTCCGTCGACCACTTTTTGGGTGGACAGACATACATATACATTTACTTAAATCTTCAACGAAAACTTTATCACCCCGAGCTCTCTATTCGTTTGCGGTTGATAATGTCTAGCCTACTAGCCAGGAGCTGCAGCTAGAACATTGAGGCACTAAACCACAATACATCTAGAATATTGTATAACCGACCCCAGATCGTCGAGAGCTATGGCGCGCGACTGAAGGCTTTTGTTTTTGGGTGACTAGGAAATAATTATACAAAACCCGACGGTAGCATACAATCTTACCTACCGAAATTTTGTTAGCTTGAATCATATGAGTGAACGTCTAATGAAAGCAGACCCCGAATTGGAAGCGCTCACCTCTGAATTAACATGGTTTTACGTTGTCTAGAGTCTCACTGGGGTACCTACTAGCTTCATGCTAAAGTATTACTAGGAAACGATCAATTTTTGGTATTGATCTTCAGTCCGTTTGTTTGTTTGCCACCCTTTGCGTGTTTATGTTTATGAGAAATGTAATTCAAAAACTTATGAACGAATTTTTATGAAATTGTAGGAATTGTAGGAGATGCTACGAGGCACAAATGGGGGAACTTTGGTGATGATCCGGTGGTCCGTTTGATCGCTCAACTATTTGTGTGTTGTCCTTTTTGTCAAAACGTAACTCAAAAATTTAAGGACGCATCTTAAAAAAATTGATGAACTGTTAATAATGTGGTGAGACACGGTTGATCAAATTAAGTGCTAATGAAAAAGAAGTCCCGTTTTCTGTAAAAGCTTCAATTTATCCTTGGCAATGTCTTGCGTTGCGGGGGCACGAGCTCTCGGAAAGATTTCTTAATTAATCTTGTAGCGGGTCAGTGAAGAATTGAGCTGTGCCATTGTGACAGTATCATTTCAATGACTTAAAAGAAAAAGACACAAAAACGAAAAATCGTCTCGTTTGCCGAATTTCTTCCTCTCTTACTAATCTACCATCTCAAACCCTGGGACTTAAGATAGCTCTCCGCCCGTTAAGTTTCCTTCCGTGCTTCGGAAGTAAAGGACGTACGGAGCACTCTGTTTTCACTCTTAGCGGGATCCTAAGACTTGGGTGAACCAGGATTATTGAAACTGCAAGACTATGCTTTGACTCCTCAACGCCCATAGTACGGTTCTATTTATCCTCCCCTGTCACGGCACCCAGCCTTCCTAGTTGGAAGATCTTCTATTGGTTGCAGGCCTACTACAGCTGGCACCGAGTCAACTGATGTATGGTTGCAACAGACCTCTGGGCCGCAACTGAAATTACCGGGAATAGGCAGAGGATGGTAGTCTGCAGGCAAGTCAGCTAATGTCAGGAGTCGACCTCCGCCGAGTAACCACTTCCTGCCGCTCTAAAGTTATCCTTATCTCCCTTCTCTAGAGAAGGGATGGCGCCAATTTAAGGCGGCTCAGTATCTCTGGTCCAGACACTATCGGCTAATCCTGATCACTCCCAAAGAGCGAGACCCAAGCCTGAACCCTCCTCAGGAGGCCCGCAGTTGTGTTCTCATGGCAGACAAATTTATTATCTCCGTCAAGAAAATCTCGTCCTATCTTCCTCACTCTCTGTGACCTGGGATCCCTTATCCACAGGACTCGACGAGGTTGCGCTAAAGGAAGGTATCAGTCTTAGTCAAGGTATAAACACGCTTCAATAAACTGGGCTAGCACGGGTCCGGAACTATTCTCCCATCCATGAGCCATGGTTCCTGAACCACCCCGAAGAAAAAGAAACCTAGGTTAGTTAGGCTCGCTCATCCTATGTTATGGGACCCGGCAACCCCAAGGAGCTCGTGCAGGTTACCTCAGCCATTAGCTAGGCCTGCGGGACGTTGTAGCATCCCAGGTAGGGGCGTTGTAGCTTTTAGCTTCGGAACCGTTCTCCGATCCCGGCATTAGCCAACCGTCTGTCCCTAAATTAGACTTTTTTCATTCGCTTCTGTACTACAACAAAGCCTTTGTTAGTCCAGCAAACGCATTGAAATCATTCCTCTCTGACGCTCACCCACATATAAACTTTAAATTTTCGTACAAAAACACATTCACCATAGGGTCCTACTTTAAATTTAAAGACAAACCACCCACGCCGCTTCTATCAAGTGTTATCTACCATTTCAGATGCAGAAAATGCAATGCCTCGTATATTGGTAGCATTGGACAACATTTCAAGGCCCGCATTGACCAACATTTAGGTGTATCCAGCCGAGCCGGTCTACCACTTACAAAAACCCTCACATTCAGCTCCCCGCCTACATGCTGAGCAAAGCGACCATCCCATCAGCAAAAATGACTTCTCAATCATTGACTCTTCTAATCCAATCGAACTCACAACTCTAGAATCTTTTAATATCCCTAGAACAAGACCTAGCCTGAACATTATGACCTCGTTTGTACCTCTTCACACTATCCCCGATTAACTAGCTTCACATCTACCGACTGTACAGGAGCTGACACCCGGCCCCTTCTCACAGCTCTGTACATTCGCGTTTTAGGCTATAGCTTATGACCGACATTTTCCCTCCGACTGTACATGTTCTTTCTCTCCGCCCTAGAATCACCATCACTATATATCCAACGAAACCTAGATTCAATATAATGACTACAGCTGTACCACTCGTCACAACCCAGGACTGACACTTTTTCCTCCGACTGCACTAGCCCGCTTTCCTCCGTTTCCCTTACCGTCCAACGCTTATATAAGAACCCCATAGCGCACCATGGTCAGTCGCCCTTTAGGTCTCACCCTTTCAACACCTTTAAAACGTAGGTCATCTAAAATAAAGACATTTTGTTAGGCACCCTTTATAATTTTGATTCAAATTGCTGATGATGGGAAAAATTCCCGAAACGTTAAATTTGATTTACTGTCAATTTTCTTTTCATTGTATATATTTGCTTATTTATTTGTATATCTGTCCATACAAAGAGTGGTTCGAAGAAGTTTAGCAATCTTCATAATTTTTTGTAGGGAGTTTGGTGGATTGTCCTAGGTGAGGTCCATGTCAAAAAACTGGGCTTAGCTGGCTATAGAAAATGACGGCGTTCAATTTGCTCCTCAGCGGCGAATTTACGTCCAGCGCAGCAGATCGTCTGGAGCACGGGGCGTTCTATTCGTACCTCCGCCAAGGAGGTACAAATAGAACGGGGCGTTCTATTTGTACCTCCGCCAAGGAGGTTATGTTTTCGACGGGTTTATCTGTCTGCTTGCCTCTGCCTGCCTCTACCAGCCTCTGCCGGGCTCTACCAGCCTCTGTATGCCTCTGTCAGCCTCTACTTGCCTCTGCCAGCCTCTGACTGCCTCTGCCAGCCTCTACTTGCCTCTGCTAGCCTCTGGCTGCCTCTGCCAGCCTCTGACTGCCTCGGCTTGCCTCTGTCTGCGTCTGCTAGCCTCTACTTACCTCTGCCAGCCTCTACCTACCTCTGCCTGCCTCTGCCAGCTTGCCTCTGCCTGCCTGCTTCTGCCTGCCTCTGCCTGCCTCTGACTCGGCCTCTGCCTTTGCCCCTCCCTCTGCCTGCCTCTGCCTGCAAACCTCTGCCTTGGCCTCTGCCCCTGCTTCTGCCTTGGCCTCTGCATCCGCCTCGGTCTCTGCCTCGACCTCTGTTTCTGTCTCGGTCTCTCTGTCTCTCTATCTCTCTGTCTGTCTTTCCGTCTCTGTCTGTCTCTCTGTTCCTGACTGTCTCTCTGTCTCTGTCTGTGTCTCTGTCTGTCTCTCTCTCTGTCTCTTTCTGTCTATGCCTGTCTCTGTCTATCTCTCTCTGTCTGTGTCTGTCGCTGTCTTTCTGTGCCTGTGTTTGTCTTTATCTTGGGGAGTGGTCAGAGCGTTGGCAGATGCCATTTAACACCAACAAGTGTTCGGTGGTGCACGTGGGCAGAGCCAACACTCGGGCCGAGTATCGTCTGTGCGGTGCACTGATTTCCCCGAAGGAGAG